>VZTE01002090.1:1658312-1764232 GCA_013397775.1 Eulacestoma nigropectus
TTCCGCCCGGATCCGGCTAATAAAACCTGCTGTGGTCCAAGGAAGGATACCCCTCCTCGTTCGTTCTTTGTCTCCGGGGACTTCGGGCTTTCACCACCTCCTCCTCTGCCCTGAGGAGCGCGTGCAGCTGCCCGCTCGCACGAAGCCCCAGCAGCAGCGGCTGCGGAACCGAAGGGGCGGAACTCGTGGCTGCAGGCTGAATCCTGGGTCGACTGCCTAGCCCTGACAAAGGGGGTCTGGGGACAGCTAGCCCCGGTCGCGGATCCACTAAACGAAATTTTAACACCTTAATTTTACAGGAAGTTAGGCTAGACAATGCAATTGCTTCTTCAGGCTTTAAAAATGTAGGATCTGTGGAGTAAATGTCTGCATTGGGTTCAAATGGATGGAGACAAGTTCTACTGCAGCTGGAATGGATAGGAATTTGCAGGAAATACAGTCTGGTATACACCAGAAAAGGAATGGGTTGTTTCAAATAAAAGTTTGTGTGACTTGTTGCTAATTCCAAAGAAAGAGGTTACAGCTTGCAGATGAGGCATGGGCTGTAAACTATTCAGGATGACTTTCATTGCTCAGAGGGTATAATTAAAAGTATGAAGCAAACTGCCAAAATCTACAATAGAAGTGAATAGTGTACACCAGGTCAAAAGGGATCTGGAGCCATTTCTGGAAGAAGAGACAGTGCACAGCTGTTAGCTTGAGTTTTTAAGGGTGAAGATGAACAGTTACTATATGAATTGATTGGTATTTCCTGGACATGTTCTGTTAGAATTAAAAGTCTTCTCCTGGAGCTTCATGTGTCATTGTTTGTTTCTGGCAGCCGCATCCATCCAGGAGCAAATGTCTTCCATTGACTGGAAGTGTATATTGATAAATAAAATTTCTGTAGTTATCAGAGAAAATATCTTGGTGCGAAGGAATTTTCCTGATTTTTCTGGGACATAATTCAAATCAGGCAAGAAAAGGATGGGTAGCTAACTCTACCATTAGGAGTCTTGCTTCCCCTTTAGTCGCCATGACAGTGCCTATTTCTGTGAGCATGGATTTAACTAATTGCATACACATGTCCATGCAAATAGTATCCAAACAACTGCATGCACCTTTTAAGTCCCACTGGCTCTACAGTCTCTGTAGTGTAATGTACTACATGAAAACCAGAACAGGAGACAAATAGGGCGGCGGAAAATCTGATCATTGGATACTGCAACTGTACACGAATCCCGTCTCAGTAACTCATCCAGCCAAACCTAAAAACACTCTGTCATCTGAAATGGATAGAAGGAGGCATAGGCAAAACTGAAGGGCTTTAGAAAATCTGAGGCTTACAAACTTGAATGTTGTAATCCTCCCAATAGTGCAGTACCACTCAGATGATTCATCATCTGTTAAGAGAGGGGATTACCACTTCTGTGACAATTATGAAATCACTAGAACAACTGATGTGACTTCAGAAAGTGTATTTCCATACTGCTGGCACAGAAGAAGACATGCTCTCAAGGAGGAGGTACTACGGTGAAAAGAGATTGCAAGCATTTGGATTTATTGGAATAATTCTTGGAGCCCTCTGTATTAACTGAAACACAGAGGCCTAAGAAGCCCTGCCTGCTCCATACCACACCTTGAGCTCCCATTTATCTGGAGCTGCAAATAACTGCTGCACCTCTTCAGCAAGGCTTTCTTCAGGAGACATAAGCAGCAGGTATGGGGGAATTCGTAAGCCTGGATTACACCCACTCTTTCCACTCTCTAACATGGAGCAGTAACCCACTTTCACAGTACCAAACCAGGGAGACCAAGTGTGAAAACTGAAGATTTTCCGATTACTGAACAGGTTACCTGGGACACAACTGTAGTCCAACATGAAATCTGCTCACTCTGGAGCAGCAGCACCAAGAAGGTCCTAGGCTTTCTCTGCTCTCACTGGCACTGTCTATCCAGTGCAAAGAGGAAACAGCTACTTCTGGCTTAGTCCCAGATTTACAGGGCCTTGGGGGAAAAAGTATCATGCAGAAACAGCTTCTATAGACAATCCTGGTGCCATGCAGCCACTCTATTTTATACCTCTTTACTCAGAGGGGTTTATAAAACTTAAGTCATATTAGTATCCCACCTATATATGGAAAAGGCACATGGATAACCAATTTTGCTCCTAGGCTTTTTTTTCAGTATAATCTGAGTCACTCTCTTCAGATATAGGAACAGCAGAAATAGAAACAGAAATTCTCACTGGAATATACCCAGGGAAGCTGCCTCAGTCTTCTCTTCACTCCCTCACAGGTTTTCCTAGGCTCTCCATAAATACAACAGGAGGTTGTCCATACCTCAAAGGGATTTAAATCTAAATATTATCAGAGATTTAACAGAAGTCCAAATGTTTCCAAATTTTCCAGCTTCACATACCACATGGATTACTAGTGGTGCAGCTCTGCTTGGAGTTACTTGAACTGCACAGGTTAAGACTCCTATGGGGCTGGGTCACGTGTAAAACCACTGAATGCTCTCGGGGATTGATTTTTAAAGGACTTTATAATTTGTGCAAAGTGCTTCTGTCCCTATTTTCTGTCTACCAGCTCTTCAAATACACTATTACTGACCAGATGAAGATACCTCAGAGAGGCAAACAACACAAATTACAAATTATGTTGTCAATTATCAGCTGGGTGGCTGACTCATGACTCTTACTGCTGAGCCTAACACCAGCTTTTAGTGATCACGGTTGGCTTGAACCAACAAGCCTTTCCATCCTTGTCTTGTTTCCAGAATAATGTAAACATGACACCAAACTGTGTACGGATTTCCCTGATTTTCATTTGTCATTCCTCATGCCCAGAGGTTTAGTTAATTATCTTTTGTCTGACTAGTTTATCTGACTCTTTATGAGACAGATGAAATCTAGATTTCCCTGGAAGCATCTGGCAAACTTACCACTAGCTTGAATAGAGCTGGGATCAGTTTCCCATCACTGGGATTTTGAGGATTTTTTGTTCGTATGTATATTATTTGTGTTCAATATTTCCTGTTCATGGCATATCTATGGAACATTTTCTATTAAGAAAATAATGCCTTGGTATGAATCTTTTTGTAAGCTTTGGTGCTTACTTTAAGCTACTGTTCCTTGTTTTGGGAAAAGTGTTCAATGGAAAATATGCAGGTTTTTCTTCTGCACTGAATTTACCAAATCAAAAAACACCAGAAAAGCAAAAAAAAAAAAAGAGAAAACTTTAGAAGAGACACTAAACTACTGCAAAGGGATTGAATGTTTCTCTGGTCTTGCTTCTATTTCAGCTGTAAGCACTCTGGGAAATCTGTATCTTAAAAATTTGGCCCATTGCCTTGGCTGAAGAGATGTTTTTGTGTGTTAGGCCTCCATGTTTGAAAATATGTTTGTGTCAACACCAGATATATTTGGTTGTTCATTGATCTCACAAAGAAGAGATCCTACCAAGTCCTCTAATATTTTAGAAACCTTTGCAGTGAGAGATTTTTCCAGATGTGGTTAAAGCACCTAAATTGTCACAGGGAACATCAGTACTATTATATGGAGCTGGTATTATGTGATGGTAAAACTTTACTTACAAAGATTAAATTAATCTTCACTTGGAAGCGCTTGATTTTGGTACCCTAATAACCAAGACTGTTAAGTGGTTGTTGTTTTGTTTTATTTTGTTTTCTTTTTAAATCTTGCTTTTTTACTTTGTCCCATAGTACAGAGAAATTGAATAATTCTGAAAAAGCAGTCTGGGACAACAGTCCAACTTGACAGGGCATCGAGATTGAAAGATCTACAAGAATACTCTTATTCTGAAAGGCTGATGCCACTCCTCTTTCAATTCACAGTAGTTATTTACTTGTCCATTTTAACCATAGTCAGGGCATCTATATTCCTACCTAGGATTTCCTGGTCCAGAAACCAAGTACAAAAGAAAACGCTTCTCTCAGGAGATGTCTGATTTGAAGGTAGACTACACACATGTATTAAATCTGAGGCTTTCAAAGTACACCAGATTTTGTGCCTAGGTATAAATGAGCCGTATAGATCAACTGCAATTAAACTGATACTGCCAAAAGCTGTTGGAGTCACTGGGAGGACTGGTACAGCCAACCTGCTCTTGCATGGCCACGGAGGCCCAGGGCTCTGAAGCATGAAGCACTTAGGTAGGAGGGAGCACAGATCTGATTCCCCTGGCCTGACAGATGCCCAGGAATCCTGAACAAGTCCAAAATTCACTACTGTTTTTTCCTAGACAATACTTCGTGGTGGCCTTTTTCGCTGCAGTGCTCAGAGTCTTCTTGCTGGGCTGATGTTTCTGGGAACCTGTGAGGCTGTGCCTCATCTCCTAAACTGCTCCTGAGTGAGTGTGGTTCACAGATTTCTGATCCTGTGAGACAATGTCTGCTGGCGCTCATGATGACTCCCCAGGTGCTTCTCTGGGGTGGGGATTAGGCTTATTGTCTTCAGCATGGGAGTTTGTTTTTTCAGAGCCCAGGAGTGCTGCAGGAGGAAAAGAGTGGAGCTAATGCATGCTGCTCATTTTCTATATTTCTTCCACATGATTGCTGGCAGATGTGGCTCATGACAAATCCTTGAAATATGGCTGTGCAGACAGAAATGGGACAGATCCAAGGGTAAAAAGCCTCTGCTTGGGAGATGCTGTGCTGTGACAGATTGCATGAGTTCAGATGTATCTCTCTCTCCCATCTCATGTTTGCCATTGCTTACTTAGAAGAAAGCAGAACTGCCGAAGAGGATGGCTCGGCAGGATTCATTTCCTTACTCCCAAAACCTATGGAGAGGGGAAACACATGCTACTCCAAACACAAAAGCTCTCCTAACAATATGGATCATTTGAGACTGAGGAGTGGAGCTGAAATGACAGAGATAGTTTGTGCCAGAAGTGCATTTTTTGTGAATGCTGAAATCCTGACATTCCTGGCTAGCCCAGAATAAATATGGCCACCCAAGTGCTGTGCCATTACTTGAGTTCATCTGTGGAATAGCTGTTATGTGGTTTCTTTGGCAGTCCAGTGATTCCTTGAACTGAAAGAAAACTATGGCCTCGTTCTCTGTGGCTGCTGTGTGGGGGCCAGCGTTATGAAAAAACCCAAACACGCCATGACCCTGTGAGAGCACATGGGCCTGCACATCCCTGTCAGCATGCAGCAATATCAGTGCTTGAAGATTTCCTGCACTGGAGCTGGCCTCTGTCCTCCCTGCCTGCGGGGCTATAGCGAGACCTGACCTGGGAACTGATTTCCCTGTCCTCCCTCTTAAAACATAAACAATTTCTCACAAGTGTAACAAGAGGAAGAGGCAGGATTTTTATATTAAGCTTGCACTTAGCTGGGTGTGTTTATGCTTTGTTTCTGAAGACTGGACTGGGCACATTAGTAACTAGGGCAAGACAAAATTCAGTCTGTATGATGCCAAGAGGGCTGTGGGGTAAGATGACCTGGAGGTTGATACTGAGGCTCCTCTCTGAGAATTTTATTTTTTTTAATATTTGCAGTTTGTTGTAATCTCGTCCCTCCCAAGGGAAATAATTTGCTCTACTCAAGACATTTTATAAGACTCGAAGAGAAGTTCTTGCTTTGCTGAGAGACAACAGAGAGGAATAAGCACAATATCCCATAACAGCAAAGAAAATGTCATAAATTTCCATTCAGATCCAAGGTAGGATTTTTTCAAGAAGAGAAAGAGGAAGCCTCCTCTCTATTAAGATCTGGAAAAAGAAAATGCCAACACCCTTCTTTGAACTGAAAAGAAAAGATCAGCAGAAACACAGTAGAGCCTGTGTACCGGGAACTCACAGACTCCAGCCCTCCTTCAGGTGCTTGCCTAAGCTTTTCACACTGCTCGGGAGTATTTTAGTCTCTTCAGCCTGAATATAGGAGTCAAATATCAGCCCACACTGTTTTTATGGTTAATGGACTGCACTGCTGCACTGTCAAACCTCAGGGGTTTATTAAACCTAAAGCAGTGTGGGAACAGGGGAGTGAAGGGAGTTTCACTGTCTCAGCCTAGTGAAAAGGCAAAATTTCAAGATTATCGAAAGTATTTAGAAATAAAACCTTCATTTATTTAGGGCCAAGTTCATTAACCTGAAAGGATCATTACGTCCTTGACACTAAGCCCCTATAGGGATAAAAAAAATAATTAATCCTAGTTTAGGTGTCAGAACTGCAGCATGACATTCAGAGATACAATTCACCCTTTGTGATTAGGCACTTCTGAGATGCTTGGGCACAAATTAAATCTGTTACTCAGCCAACACGTACCTGGAATGAAGGATAGATGACAAGTCACATTAAAGCCTCTGCAGGCAAGATGGGATGCTAGCGAGGAGCCGGGGCTTCTGTCCATTCTCACAACTTCCCTGACTGGAGCAGGGTCAGCCTTTCTAACCTCTGACTACCTTCTTCAGTCCAATCTCATGGCACTTTCTGTTTTTTTAATGCTGTGCAGCAGCCTTGAGATAATGGGGATGTTGCCAGAGAGAACAGGGCCAGCTCAGGGCCTACTTCGTGGTTCTCCAGCACCAAATAATTCACTGCCCAGGGGTTCTTCAAACACTGCTCTCCAAGTGGGCCATGTTGTCCAATGCCAGGGCACCAGGACTTAACTGCAGGTTGCTTTTGGAGCGCTAAGACTCCTACTAGCCACCTAGTCATCAGCAAACTCTGGCCTAATCTGACCACCTCAGTGATGTCCTCACCTCTGAGATCCCAGTCAGTGTAGAAAATGCTCTTGTCCCAACAAGAAATGAACACAAGCACGTCAAAAATATCACATCTATGAAATTAGGCGTGCATGTATGTAAGAATATGTATAAACTTTCCCTTTGAGAGCTGTGTTGGGGATGGAAAAAGTTTGCAGGCCCTGCAATGGTGCAGTGCCGTCAGGCAAGAGGAAAATAGGAAAGTACAGCAGCTGCAAATCCTCATACAACATTTCACTTAAAATGTCATGTGTGCTACTTGGTTTAAATTGTCACCCCTCCAGCAACCACAAACAATGCAGAAACAGCAGATGTGTTTTCTATTTAGAATTAAACAGTTTATTTCAACCACTGTCATTGTTACAGAGGGAAAATAAATAAATATCCATGTTAATGTAAACTTCAAAAGGTGCTTTCTGGCATGAATGGCTATTCTGAATCCAGATTTCACTGAGAAAACTAGGATTTGACCATAGATTTACATTTAATTTTTTTTTTTATTTTTTTTTTTTTCTAATAGGGATGCTGGCAGCTCAGCACATAGTAAAACTCAGACTGGTCAAAAAGATTTTTTGGCCAGATATAGCATCCAATAAGTCATGTCATTCGGACTTAATGGTCCAGAAAATTTAAGTAAACATCATAAATGTCTTTTGTTATTAAACTTTCCATTGAAACATTTTGTTTAACTCTTTCTTAATGGAGAGTAAAGATGACATTTGGATCTTATATTTACCTACATGATAATCCTAGAGTCACCTCATTGAAATGTAAAAATTGGCCATATTCTCAACCTAGTCAAGAACTCAGCAATTAAAAGGATAGCTGGTGTGAGCACGTTTTCCAGAGAAGTTAAACTAATGAAGAATTTGACCTTTAGAGATCAAGGTCATTTTAGCGTACAACTCTTAGTTTTATGGGTCTATCACTTTGTACTTTGTAGGGGCAAGAAGCATCTGAAGCAAGAGTGACCATATGAATATTATTAGACCCTTTTTTATTTTTAAGAGAAGACACTCTTTGTAAGGGCTGTTGTTGAGTAATGTGGTTGGGATAGGAAAATACAGTAATTTTGTACAAAAAGCAAAGGGACAGTTTCATTTAGTCATCAATGCCCTCTTACATTGATGCTTACATTTAAGATACCAAAACAAAGAAGAACTCTGTCTAGTTGTGAATATATTTTGTCTAAACGAAGCTTGATTTGTTTCCACAGCCCAAGGAAGGTTCCAAACCTGAGTATCCCTGTGTTCCTCTGTGTGTGACATGGCCTTCACCAATACCTTTCTTGTGTTTGATTTGCAGCCAATATTTTAAGACCTCACCAGCCAGCTTGTTTCCAGATTTTATATTTTCACAAAGAGTTTTTTGTCTTTAGGCAACCAAAAACACAAACTGGGACCAATGGAGTGTTGCAAGAGGATTCCCTCCTCACCTCTCTGAGCAATTGCCCCTAAAATTGAGGTTAAATTGCATCCCTTGATGACTTTAATATAATAGTCAATAGAATTTTTGTGTGTGAGGTACAAGAGTTTACCTTCTCATCCGCCTCTTTTAGCTATCCCGAGGAGAGGTAACATGCAAGTAGGCAAGGGCAGAGCTGGTTTCAAGGAAGCATAGTTCTGATCTAATCACTGGTACATACTTACTGAAGTAAATCTGCAAAAAATGAGTGAAATCCTTTGGATTCAAAGCATTAAGGCTTGGCTATGCTTTGGGTATCTCTGTTACTGATTTTCTGTCAGCCTAGCCAATTTGTCTGTCTTGACTCCTTTTCTGGTTTATGTGACCTGAATATAGATCAGAAGGACTTTTCTGAATGTGATATTGCACCTAAACAGTTCTTCTGAAGCAAAATATCTGGATTAAGATTCCTGAATAATCCATAGGCAGACAATTTCAATGTACAATAGCAATATCTACAGGTGGAATTACACAGTAATAGGTAATGTTTAGTTTCTCACCTGCATTTCTGGAAGCTAGTTTTCAAGTGTAAATGATCCCGAAGAGGCTACATATTTACCCAGAGCAGGAAATACACTCTTTTGTTATAAGACTGAACTGCACAATTGAAGAAACATATAATACAAATGGAATGGACAGAAATCTGTTGCTAAATGGAACTGAGGAACTTAATTAAGTGCATCTCTGAACAACTAAGGCCTTAATTCCTAATATCAGCTTAAGTGTTCGTACTCACGAGCATTCATAAAGTCTTCTAGGAGTCGGACTGTATGTTTGCGTATATATCCTGTTTGTCTCTGTGTTAATATTATTCTGTCTTCCAACATTTGGTTGGCTAAAGTTTGAATGAAGGCTGACAGGGAAAATTACAGCCAAAGAGACAATGTACTTTTACTATGCTTCTGCACAATTTAAAATTGATTTGCAGCAACCTAGAAACTTGAGCAGATAAATCTGAAGCCAGTATAATTTTCTTATTGTTTACTTTTATTTTCATGAAGCCTTATTTGAAATAATTTTAAGCCATCATTCTTCAGGGATCCTGAGGTCAGACCAAGGAACTTTCCAAAGCAATATGAAGTTCATACTAAAACAATGCTATCAGACAGAAAAGCCAAATGCTAATGTTATCTACATGTCAGAGTATGGATAAGTTCTTACAGCATTTCTTTGGCAAAATGGATTTACTTCCTTACTAAGGAAGTCATGCTATTGCTATTAATCTCAACAGAAACAAAACCAGATTCTGACTCAACTATTTCTGTTTCATAAAGTGAAAAAAACCTTTTAAGAGCTAGAGAATAAGTAAATGCAAATATTCCTTTTTGTGAGCTGCCTGGGAAAACACATCATTTACTGAGGCTATTTTATTTTCTTAGCTTGTTTGCTGCATTGAGTTATGCAATTATTTGTGCCTCTTTTAGAGATGCTTTGGCATATTTACCTGTGCAATAACATTTATTCTAAGAGAGATCATGCCAAAGTTTGGCTGTCTTGATTCGGTGGATAACTCTGAGAATACCGTTTCCAAGATCAACACAAATAAATATGCAGTGTAGTTGATTATTTTATGATATCAAATAAAACATCTAATATTGCCTTTACATCCTTTTCTCAGTGAACACGGATGGTGGCAAACTTATTCAGCAGAAAAAAAATTATGACCATAAAATTGGCCAAAAAAACTCAAGTTTATTCATTTTTTTTAATGTGCACTAAAGCAAAATGATTGGTAGTAGATCTGTAGCTTCAGGTAGTACTCCCTCTGTCTCAACACAGGGCACTTGTGTCTGTGCAGGTCAATCATAGTTTGCTGAAATCATGCCAAATACATAAAGGTATCTGTGAGGCAGACTTTAGGGGTAAGACTACTTTATTTGATGTAATCTTTTATTTATTTTATTTTAATAATTTTACCAATATTTTAAGACAGATATAAGTATTAGGATTCTCCAAATGCCTTCTCCAAGGTGTTTATCTTTATGATGAGTAACTGTCTTAAAATAAAATAAGGGCAAGAACTGCTTCACCACTGCAGTGTTATTTCTTAGGAATCAGAGGATGAAACCTTTGCTTTCCACCTGGGAAGACAGGCTTGTCAGCCTCACACTGATACTGAAATAACTGCATAAAAATCTGGTTTCTTCTGAACTCTGAATCCTGACTCATCTCGTGGCCTCATTCCTAGTTTCAGCCTTCTGTATCTTCCTTTTAGGGACTACGAACATCCCTCTCTAGCAGGGCTGATGCCAGCCATCGCACTCCTCACTTGCTTCTCATACCCACAAGAACTCTGCTCAAGAATACAAATTTCCCTTACATCAAAATGAGTGCCCAGACAAGCCAGAGAGAGCAGAGCCCTATGCACCTCCTGGGAATGAGGCAGGATAGCAGGTGTTCAGAAGCAATGGTCACAATTTATAATATACTGAGTATCTACTCCCTCCTCCTCAAAAAAATAGAGAACATAATTTGGGTCTGATTTCCTTTACAGACAATTTTAAATAAATTAATCCAGACATCTTAAGACATCTTTTTCCTCAGCTGATGATGGGAAACAAAAGTATCATGATCATTTCTGTCTAACCACATGACCTTATCACAGTAAAATTACTGGGTTTGCAGTGAAGGAAAATGTTCTTTGTGAGAAAAGAGAAGATGAAGTTGAGGGAGATGAAAGTAGGAAAGAGGAGGAAAGAATGAAAAGACTTCAAAAACTAACATTTTTAAAGTGTTCAGTGTAGGAGGTGAAAACAAGGGATGATGCACATGATGATATTACTTGTCACTCTATGAATTATGTATGGTTATAAAATGGTTTTGTTATCAAATGATCAAGTTAATTGAACTCTAGTGTGACACTAGAGGGACGGCTGTATTCTGTGACTTTGGCATCTCAGGGTCATTAAGAACCCCAAGGCAACACCTATCTCTTCCTAAGAATTTCTTTCACCAGTGGGCAAACTCTATTTTGGCTGCTTAAATTGGAAATAAAAGAATTGTTGTCAAGACTGTTCAGAATGAGGGTAAGCTGTGCTCAAATGTCTTTCAAAACATGGATGGAAAGGGAAGGAAGCTCTAGGTCTGAACAGTATAAAAAGGAGCTACGTCAGATCTCATTCCAGAAAGAAAAGAGTTGCCCTCCTTGCCTGGCTTTCTGATGGCTGCTGTGAGTGACTAGGGGTTTGTTTGACATTAACTGCTTGTAGTTTGCCATGGGGGTTTCCCATTGATTTGTTGTTCCCAAGTTTTTTGGTGTTACATATATATATATATATACATATATATATATATAAAAATGTAAGCACTGCAGCAGGAGACTTCTGTTTTAGTCAGCTTACTCTATGGTCGAGATGCTTCATTTAGAAGTGCTTTTGTTTCTCAGCATCTGGCAAGCCATTGTCACTCCAGGAAACATCAGCAATGCCACATCAGTCATGACAGATTAAGCACGGTGTTAGGATGGTGTTCGTTGTGTCTCGTTTGTCAGGAAAGTTGGCCTCAAACTGGACTTAGAAATATATGCAAATAAGGAGTATGACAGTGCAATGAAGCATTTAGACTGGCTGGCCTGACTGGAATTTTTTCCTTAATGAAATGAATATTTTGGGTTTTGCGGTTACTATTTTCACCCATTCCGTTCAGGGTATGACCATGCCACTTACTGTATTTTTGATTGGCATTGTGCAACAGACGGTGGGGTCTCAGGTATCTCTGAACCAAGTCAAAGTAGGCATCCTTGCAGTGACTTCTCTTGGATATTTTTCTGGTCTGAAAAATGCTGTTGTTTTTAACATGAAGATGCTCTCATTAGAGCTAGCAAAATCTTGGAAGAGTGAAAAAAGTGTTCATTCCCAACTTGTTTTCGTCTTCAGCTTTAAGATGGAGCACTGTATCTGGGGTGAAAGGCCTATTCAGTGTCTTGTGTTCAGAGCTTACTGGAACCCGTTCAGTTTTTCAAAAGTCCAGGGAAAGATACTGTTTCATTGCAAAGTAGACCACTGAGGGACCCAAAAATGATAAGATGAACTTTGACTGAACTTGGAATACTGATCTCCCACACCTCTTTTAATTTCCATATGTTATTTTTCATTTCACCATTTCTTTTTATACATAATGTTGAACACTAAGTAGAATAATTAATTAAAAACTAATTAAACCAATTACATTTTGTACTTTGCACACAGTTATTTGTGCGAGAACGACTTGTTATTTCTTTGTGCATATGAAATACAAGTAATCTTTCCATCTGGGTAAAACAGTCAGGGACAAGAGATCCTTGAATTGGCATGTAAAATGAAAAGGAAGGAGAGAGAAGCCAGAGGAAGTAGTCCTGTATTGTTTAGTCACAACGGCAGCAGCCATCCCACAGGAAGCATCTCTAGCCAAAAGGGAGAGGGGTGGTCCCCCTTCCAGTGCTCTGACCCTTGCAGTGCTGCAGAGCTGTCTGCAAGGTGTTGGAGCCAAGGAATATGTTGCTCAGGAAAGCCTGAGACATTGGAGCAAAGCAGCGCATCGCAAATTGTGGCTGCACTTGCACGAGGTAGCAAAATCCTGCAGGCTTGGTGCTGTCTTTGAGGAGACTGACACGACGCAGATGGGCAATAAGCAAACAGCTTTCAAAAGCCTGATCACAGCCAGCACTGCAAACTCCACTGCTCCTTCAGTTCACCAGGATTTCTTCACTGCACCTTCTTTCTGATTCACTCAGATACTGTACGCCAATCAAAGAATTTCTGTTTATCGCTTACTAACACAGCCGATGTTAGACACAACAGTAAGCCAGATACGGATGTCTGCTTCCAACTAAACTAGACCACGGGCTTTGCCCCACACTTAGAAGGAGGAGGATTCTTCAGTAATGTAACAGGGCCAAACTAAGTCTCTGTTTGGTTTTTAAAAAAGAAAGCAAAATTATGCAGATGTAGAATTTTGTGAGACCAGATGGATTGTATCTGGAAGTGTTTATCATTTTTAATATTTTGAAACCAGATGTTGATGCACAGACATTGCTGGTTGCAGCCATAGGAAGCTGTGTTAGAAGGACACTCTCTAACCTTCGGTAAGAAATTACCATGTTTTGATCTAGTTAAGATCAACTATTAGTACAGAATTGGCCAACCATCTCTGTAAACTGTTAAAAAAATAGGAAACAGATGCTCAATAGAAAGAAAGCTATCAGCCAGAGCATTCCTGATCTTTTTATAAAATGTAAACTTAAATACTTTATGTGTCCTTTAATGAACTGCTATAGAACAACTTTAGTAGTCAAAACATTTCGCAAGATTACAAAAATGCAATTTGTCATTTATTAATATTTCCACAGTAGTGGTATCCCTGGGAAAAAGGGCACAGAGGTGGCACATGCCAGGTGATAAATGTAAAGTGTTTCTGTGACTAGAACTTCACACAGATCTGATACTCATAAGACTGATGGCATTTTGATTGTAGGAAAGCAGCAGCTTTTATCACTCAAATAGACTGTGTCTGTGTCTGCGGGGGAAGGAACAGCCATATCTACATTATGTGGCAACATCTACAAATATTAACAAGTATATGTGAATTGATCATATTTGCAGGAAGGATGACTGCAGCAGTGCTCAGAAACCATGAATGGAGTAGAGATTTTTCCATGGAAGCCCACTCTGCTGCTGCATTTAAGAATTAACTCCACTTTTCAGATTTTTTTTCACTGATCGCAAAACTGAGTGATCTGGTCCTGCCCCAGAGAATAGCTGAGAATGGTAATGAGCTGAGAATGGTAATGAGTGGCAGGCCTATGCTGGTGCAATGCCTGCTGCCCTCCTCAGAGCTGTGACTTCTGTGTCAGAGAAAGAATGGAGCTGGATGAAGACCCTGGAGTAAGAAAATTGTCTGAGTTCCCCAGGTCTTCCTTTCTTTCTGTAAAATGGGGATAATAATGCTGTTTAACTCCTGCCTCTTTTTCAATTTAATATAAACCAATAATGATAATTATTGTCTAGTTGTTTTGAAATTTAGTCTAGCCAGAATCCTTTCCTTCAAACCACTTTATGCAGATTGACTTGATACTTCAAGCAAATTGAACAGCTGGATCCTACCTTCATGGAGAAAACACAAGCAAGTTAAAAATGGAAAAACATCTTGAAGGTATTTCTCAATGTGTTCTGGAAACCAAGTCAGAAGGATCCTTCCTTACAGCAGGGCTCTTTTGCAAAACATTTCTGGAGAGGCATTCAAATTGCTGCCTCTCTTGCCCATGTTCTTGCATAGCTCTTGTACTGGAGTGAAGCAGCAAATCACAGACTGTGACTGCATTTGCACTGGGTAGCAATCCTGCAGGCTTGGTGCTGTCTTTGAGAGGACTGACACTCTATGTTCTGCCCGTGCTCTTGCAGCTTGGGGAACAGCTGCAAGCAGGCAATGGGATGGACAAGGCAATCTGATCTGCATAGTGCTCCTAGGTTTCCTTCGTCACCTAAACAGCTCGGGGAGAAAGGTAAACTCAACAGTCATAGACGTGACTGCACATAGTATAAAGTGATTTGAGATAGGTTTAGATTAAATACCAGTAGAAGGAAGTTCAGAATAAGATTATTTGTTCTCTTTCTTGACACACAGGCTGGACTCAATTACCATAGCCCTTGGTAATTTGTACCTTAGGTAACTAGTCCCAAGGTAACTTGAGCCCTCCATCCCACAGCATAATCATGGAGGAGGCTGACCATCCATGTTCCATATACTTCATGGAGGGGCTCTCAGAACTGCTCTCTTGGTGTGAATTGTCCCAGTTGATTCACATTTTAAAAATGCAGTTTCTCAAACAGAGCAGCAGTAGTTTGTTAAAAACATCGGACTCAGTTGCTGCCCAACAAAAAAAAACACTCTCCAAGGTCTCCTCCCCATTTAGCATGGTCTCCAGTGTTTATCAAATGAATTCAGCACAACCACAAACTGGATTATTTTTTTCCTTTGTCTTTTTCCCAGATTAGATGTGATTTGCACATGGGGCAAAGGGAAGGGATACCTCCTTTGCGTATATTTTAGCAAACAAATAGTTTAGTCTTTTGTTCACAAACAAGCTGCTGCTTCTCTTCTCCCTGTCCTTGCTTTTGGAGGCAATCCCAGATCGAGCTCATGCTAACCAGAGCTACATTACATCTGGCACTGTCTCTGTGATTGCTCAGGCAGCTGGAACAAGTTAGATTGCATTGTTTCCTATGACTTCCCCTTGCATATCGGTTGCCATTACTCCACCTCTGCTGGAGCACTTTTCCAACTATGTTCTCTCCTTCTGTTCTATGCAAACTGCCAGAAGTTTTCACAGTTTCTTCATTTCCACTGTGAAGCACTGAGAAGACCAAACACTCAAAAGCAGATGCTAAGGAAAATGTAGTATAGGCTTTTCACCAAAGCAATATGGATTGCATCAAATGCTGCTGGTCCTACTGCATTTTGGCCTGTTGCTGTTCAATATGGGCACTTCTCTTTCCTGAGGGAGGACAATGTGAGATCCTTTTCAATCATTCTTTTATTTAGTTTACAATTCAGGACACTTCCAGTGGTCTAAATCCCAGGTCATGTAAAACAGCAGTGATGTTAGCAGTAAGGTTTTGGCAGGCGATACTTCGCAAGGGGAAGCTCCGTGAGACTGTTACATATACAAAGTGCTCATTCTCTTGAGAGTGCTGATGTGAACCTGTTGTATCTGTGTAAATCCAGCCTGGGTAAGCCACCTTCTCTGTCCTCCCTGAGAGCTGGGAATGAATCAGACATGGATTAATTTCTATAATAAGACACAGTTACTAATTCATATTTCCCTTGTGCCATCATTTACAGCTTGCTCCTTCCCAGCAACGTGAGGCTGCTGGTCAGAGACTTGGCCTCTTCCCAGGTGAGCTTTGCAGCAGGTGCTGCCATGGTTCAAGTTATTGTTTCTCTGTGACAGTGCCGTTGTCTAAAAACCATTTCATCACTCCAAATCACTCCTCTGGATTATCCTTCACACCACATGAAGGATGTTGTTTTTCCCTAGTGACGCCATATGCTGTGGGTTGGATTTTGTATTTTCTAATTGCAATCTTGTATGGTTACAAAAGAAAGAAGGCGTTGCACTTGACGTAGCATGGGTAATGTGGAAGACGTATACATTTTTTATAAAGTACAGATACAGTCTAGCCATTAATTTCTGGTCCAGGTTTGGATTACTATTGTTTATTTGTTAAGTGCCAACTATGTGCTCAGAGCTGTGGAAGACTCAAAATGAAGACAATCCCAGCCCTTAAAAACTTGGATCTGAAATTCTCCAAAAGTCAAAAGAGGGTTTAGATCAGGTGTTCCAGTTCAGGCTCATCCTCATTATGAAGTGATGCTGAAAAAATCCAGATGCTTAGTAAAGAATTGCTGCATTTTCTTGTAAAAATGTAACATTTATTGTAAATGACTAATTTTTCTAATGAATATTTTGGAAGTGACGTTCATGTAGAGAAACTATAAACTGCAATAAATTGCATAGGGGTTGCCTGATGTTTCTGGAGACTAAAGAGAATGGAAACTCTTGGCCAAGATGATGAAAAACTTTCAGACAAGCCAGGGAGTGAGTGCCGACATGGTGTAATCTTAGGCATCCATTAAGGACTTGAGGCTATATAATCTGTATATACTTGAGGCTGGACAGACATGGACTGAGGTACCAGAGCGTGTTATAGCAAATAAATGTTAAGGCTGTGAGAACAGCAAAACTCATATGTTGATAAGCACTGGGAAACTAAGGGCATATCTCTTTTTCTAACAATTCTTCCTGGGGGAAAAAATAATCTATGAGAAGAGTGACCTACCCTTTCTTGGTGTGGGTAGGTGGAATATAGAGGAAGGTCAGGAAGGAAGGGATCAACTTTCTGGTGGGTATGGCCGGGTTAGCACTCAGTTCTTTGTCCAAAGCACATCAGTCCTGTGTACTGCATTGTTCATGTATGAGATGAAATACTAAGCCATAGAAAAGTGTTTGTGTTTGTGTGTGTATAGCTTTTACCTTCCCCTAAACCTGCATCTCTGTTCCTGTGGGATTGTGGGCCTAAAGCACCTTGCATTTAACATGGAAAATACTTACAGTAGTTAACAAGAGGTACACATTTTTCACATGTGTAACTTGCTTTAACTAGAAGCAAAGCCCTAGGTATTCTAGACTCAAACAATCTATTCCTCATTACTACTCACATGACAAATAAATCCAGCTGACATGTGGGACACGATCTAAAGTCCAGGGAAAGTTCCCATTGATTATCAGGCCTTTTGGACCCAACTATCACCAGCTAAAGAAATACTTACATTTTTAAAAATAGTTACTGTTTTTATAAAAAAAAATAACTTTTTTTTTTGCATATCAGGGAAGAAAGCAAACACCTGTTCTCGGTAATTTTATTCTGCATTTGGGTGAACATTTTGTTCAGATTATTTTTCCTCCTGTATTCCCTCTCCAAACCAGTCATCTCTGATGTTGCATTAACACAACTTAACTCTGTGTGGAAAAATTCCATTCCATTGCAGATGTCTCTAGCCTGAAGCAGGGTGAGTGACACACCTGTGTACTAGACCTACTGCGTTGTTTAGCATGATAATAAATGAGTGGATGTGATTTGTTCAAGGAATGTGTACAGTTACAGGCAAATACTGTAAACCATTCAAAAGCCTTTCCACCGGGATAGATCCTCCTGTCTTTACTCAGACAATATTCCCACCACTTTCCTGTCTAAACACAACCTTATTTGCACTTCAGGTTTATCGTAGGCAGTCGGAAGGGAGAGGGAAAGGGGAGAGGTGTTTGCTAGTGCTTGTGTGATGAGAAGCTGGTTTAAGGTGGAGATAAAGAGTGGAATGACCCCTGGTGCTTTTGCTGGGAATTACCGGCCTTCAGTTTTGCACGGAACTGCACTTCCAGCGGCGTCCCACAGACCGTCCGGTGTGCTGGAGCAGCGACAGGCACAGAGGCCGGACGCGTTTTCCCGGCTCTGCTTCCCAAACTTTGGTTTGCTTCAGTGGGGATGGTATTGTAATACAACGTAAAGGTGCGTGAATTTCTGCTGATTTCCAGGGCATGTCAGTGTCTTTTGGAGCGTAAAATTACGCTACTTCTTCCTTTAAAGGCATTCTCCTTCGGGAAGGTGGATCAGGTGCAGTGAGAGGGTGGGCAGGGAGAGGCACACGTAATTTACTTATTCCTGTCTACCCTGCTGTTAATGGTGGTGCCAGGTATGGCCTGTGACAGCTCGCTCAGTTTGCAGCGTCCCGCACTTCTGTGTGCCTCCCAAGCTCCTGCTGCAGTCATGCTTTTCTCCCTCACCGCTGTCACTGTGCTCACTCCAGCAACACTCCGACCTTCGGCCCGGAGCGTGACCTCCTACTGCTGCCTGCGGACAGGTCTGCAAACCCGCCCCGAAACCAGAACATGAGTGAACAAGCCCAGGGCCCCCAGGCACCTCATCCCGCGCTGCTTTCCCCGCAGCATCCCCAGGAGAGGCGGGTGCAGAGCTCTCCCTCAGCTGGAGCCCGGCGTCGGGAGATGGCAGTGTCTCCCCGCCGACGAGCAGGCGGCAGCACAAACCACAACCACAGCGAGAGTTGGTCTCGTTCTCCCATGAAATACTCTCAGCTCTGCGTTTGTACAACTCCTTCTAGATAAGATGGCGCTGAAGGAGAAACTCGATAGCTGGAGGCTGGTGAGCAGCAGCGAAACCAGCCTGTGGCATCGGCTGAGTCGTGGTGATCCGTCGGTGCTTTGCCACGCAATGGAGCATCTCTCCCGCTTCTCCAGCCGTCAGACTGCCTGCCCACCCTGCTGCCGCTCCCTGCTCCTCACACTTCGGGGTCTGGACCTACACAAGCCACAAAGAAGGCTGAAATTGCTCCTTCTGAGCTCTGTGCTGGTGACACAGAGGAATGAAAAGCTGCTCAAAGCAGCACTATCTGCTTGAGATCAACCTCTATGAAAAAAATACGGGAAATAGACTGCAAACATTCATAGGCTTCACTATTCTAGGCAGGAACTATCACATTTCAGTTCACCTGTCACCCATGATGGTTCATCTCTGCTACCAGGGGCTGAGTGACAGGAGAAATAACTCATGATTTTCCTGAGGGGTTCAGTGTGAAGCAGAAAGGGAGGCTGACATTATCCATCTCAGCACCAGCCCATGGCTGGAGAAGACAACTGCTTTCAAGCATGACAGAAGTTCAGAAACTCATACCCCAAGTATGCTCAGCTCAACCCCAATGGCTGCTGCAAAAAATGACTATATGACTCTCAAGGCCTGATCTGTACCAACCCCCAGCCCTGTCCCAACTCCACTCTGTGCTTTTTCCATCCCAGTTTCATCCCCATAACTCTTTGTGCACCTGATTCAATTTGGCAGTAAGGAGGGGCCACACTTCCCAAACTCTTCTCCATTAGCCGGTCCCATGTCACATCTCCTCCCCTGCACACCCCCAAGTCCCAGGAACTCACAGGGTAAAAGTGGGTGGGTCCCTGGGACCCTCTAGTTTGTCTTTTCTTGAAGAACAATAACAATAACAACAGGTTTTTGCAAAGGTTTTTCAATCCTTCCTGAAATTATGTTTCAAAAGCAAGAAATTACTCTCTGGATTTGTCTTCTTTTATCAGTTCCTTTACTTCTCTTAGACATCTCTGGACTCTTAGCTTAGTTGGTCAGAGCATGGGGTCGTTAATGCCGATGTTGTAGGTTTGATCCCTGTATGGGCCATTCACTGAATAGCTGGACTCTTGTGATCCTTCTGGGTCCCTTCCAACTCAGACTATTCTGTGATTCCACAGTCCAAGTCACCTTTGAGAAATAGAACTGGCATTTTTCTGACCAGTATCAGTATCAGTAATGTGTCTATCTGAGACTACTAGTCTGCCCAGAAAGTGAATGGCTGCATTAGTCTGTGCTTTCACTATTTGTTTGATGTCTATGCTGGCAAAGCATTTCACAAAATTCAGTGCTGGAGTATCATGATATTAAGTTAATTCTCCTTCCACAATGAAAAGTCGTAATCTGTTTTCCATTTGTGTCAATGTGTTTGTGTCAGAGACTGCACAGCGGAGAGGCCAGAGGATCTAGGGACCTATAAAACATTAATCCAAAACTTGTATGGATGTCTTCCATTGAGACACTTGTTCAAAAAATTTGTTATAACCTACAAGTACAAATTTCATTCACAGTTTCAGAACATCTAGGTGTCTGCTACTACCAGTAATTTTCAGTCAGCTTCCAAAACAAAATGGGAAATGGAAAAAACATGGCACCAACTGTGAATTTTGAAAAGTAACCCCAGAAGGATTGCCACTGAGACACTGCAGCTCACATTGGTTTGTTGTTCTTTCTACCAGTTTTACCAAAATGCTGAGTAGTAGAAAAGACTTCAAGAAGTCACTGTAGCTAGAAAACTTTGGAGAAGGGAGGCATTCAGTAGCATCCTATTTTTCAGGAAACAATTGAATGGCCTCCCATCCCTCCTCAGCCCAACAGATGCTCTCGATCAATTGAACTGAAGTTTGCTGAAAGATGTACTAGCACTGGCAAAGTCTTTTGGAGACTATCAACTGCTGTAAACAATGCTATGAATAAGCCTATTTAAATGGTGGAGATCCAAGGAATTTGAGGGTACCAGATACCTATGATATTATCCTACCAGCTCCATTTCACTTGTTTCTTCTAGAAAGAATCAATACAGAGAAAATTTGTGACCCCAAACAGGTGTACAAAAAAAGACAGGGCCGCAACTTGCTTAAGGTTGCTGGCGATCTGTTTTGCACAAAGTGTCTTTGCAGAAAGAGCATGGGAATGCTGGCTCTTTTTATTAAGCCAGGGAGAGTTCAGGAACATTTTGCAGATAGTTGAATTACCCACTCTCAATATGCTATGACCTCAGTAGAAAGGAAACTCATTCATGGAAAATACTGTGTTTTAATCTTGGCTTCTTTGAAAATCCAGTCCTGGCTCCAGGGAGCTTATGGAATGTCTCTTGGCATTGTCTCTATGGCCAACTCATTGCCTTGTTAAGCACAGAGTGGTAAAGTTGCAGAGATCCCAATCTGTCCATTTATCTCTGCCGGTTCTAATGCTGAGAGCTGGAAAAGCCACACACACTGCACTGGGAACTCTTTGGCCCACACTCCTGCCATCTCTGATGTCTCTCTTCTGTAGGCAACAATAGGTCTGGTCTGGTTTGCTGATAAATTATGCCATTTGTCTGAGACAGAAATTTGGCTTGCAGTGGAAGCATTTGCCTGGCCGAGAGGCGTACTGTATCAACAAATGTACTTATTGGATTGCCTGCCATCACTGAAGTCATTGTCTTGCAGCCGAGGCCAAATGTTACAGTGCATGTCTTCCCTCATCTCTAAAACAAATCACAAGACTGCTCACACAACTCTGAGAAACTTTCACTGCAGACAGCATGCTATGGAGCTGACACTTGGGTAATGTTACACACGTGTAATCTCAGTTTATTGGATGACCATCAGCTGTAGAGATAGCAATTCCAGGAGGTTTTCTCAAGTAACTCTCAGACATTTGCTACCTCTCAGTTAAAGGGTCAAGCAGCATAATCTTCTTTTCAAATGGCCTCTAAAACATTATTGCCACATCCTAGGGTGATGTCTGAGTAGTCCTAAAGGTGGACTAATCCTGAGACAAAATGGGTCTCTACTCCCTTGTCATGGTGTAACCCCAGCCAGCAGCCAATCCCCATGCAACCACATACTCATTCCCCCACCAGCTGGACTGGGGAGAGAATCAGAAGGGTAAAAGCTGGAGAACTCCTGAGTTGTGATAAAGACAGACCAATAGGGAAAGCAAAAGCTGTGCACACAAGCAAAGCAAAACAAGGCATTAATTCCCTGTTTCCCATGGGCAGGCAGATGTTCAGCCATCTCCAGGAGAGCAGGGCCCCATCAAATGCAGTGGTTACTTGGGTAGCCATCACTCCAAGCATCCTCTCCTTTGTCCTTCTTTCCCCCACTTATATTCTGAGCATGATGTCATATGGTCTGGAATATCCCTGTGGTCAGTAAGGGTCACCTGTCCTGGCTGTGTCTACTCCCAATTTCCCATAAACCCCCAGCCCCCTTGTCAGTGTGGCAGTACAAAAGGAGAAAGAAAAGGCCTTGGCTCTCCGTGAGCCCTGCTCAGCAATAACAAAAACATCTCTATATTATCAACCCTGGGTTCAGCACAAATCCAAAACACAGCCCCATACCAACCACTGTGAAAAAAATTAACTCTACTTCAGCCAAAAGCAGAAAATCTCTTGACCACTAAATTTGCTGAATCATTATGGAAAGCTTATTCTTTGGCATCACTCAATCTCAGACTGCAAGGGCCATCATGAGATAGCTGAAAATCTGTCTAAATACTTGGACCCAGTGTTCTATGTTGACTGGAAGCAGTTAGCACACTCATCAACAGAACGAAATGTTTAACATTGGTTTTAAAGGAAAAACAATAATCCTGAAATAATGCAAATGCTTGATTATAATGAAGATAATTTTTAATGCACAAGAGTTACAAAGCAGACTAGGAAGTGCATTAGGAACTAGCCTGAAAATAAATTGTAAAAATGCTGTATGAACAGACATACTTCATCTGCAAATGGCAAGAAAGGGTGAAATATCTAAATGTTTATTTCAGCCATCCCAGGCATCTTTGCTGAATGCACAGCTATGCACTACAGAATATTCAAGATAATTTATCTCGTGAAAGGTGGGAGTAGGAAGAAGGGACCAGGAAAAATTGACTGTCATTGCCAAGCATAATTACCCTTATCTGACATGCCACTTAATATAGTAAACCGGCTAGATCTCCTGGAGAGTTGGTCTAATCAGATCTGATATGGACAATTGCAGGGGAAATACATTTATCTGAAGAAATGATTGCAAGCAGGCAAGTGGAGAGTAACCTTTCCCACAGCTACAGGTTTGGAACTCCTGACGGTGCTCCAAGCATCTGATTACATCTGTAGAAAATAAGGCAGTTGTCTTTTCTTTGCTCAGCCTTTTTGCACTGAAGAAACCAGACATAAATGACTGCATGTGGCTTTTCCAATACAGGCATTAGTGTTACATAGTACTAAGCTCCTGTGAAAGGGGAAGTAGCTGATCAGCCATGGAATTGTAAGCTGGACCATAAGAAAAGCTCTGCACTGGGGAGTAATCTGCACACTGAAAACCACCGAGGAACTCTGGATTAAGAACAAAGGTGGAGAAACAGGAAAGAAATATATCAGCCAGGATTATACTACAGAGTCTGCTCTGTTACTCAGTTTGCTGTTTTCAAGAAACCAAATATCAACACGTTTGTTTTGTACTTTATTGTTCTAATAAATCCAACACTGTGACAAGAGTTCTGGCTTCTATTCATTATGTTATTCTGAAATCCACAATGATGAAAACTCTGAAAACATAACCTCTCCAGATGACAAAACATTGTGGAGACAGATTGTCAGTTTACTGCTGTGATAGTCAAGAAAGACTTCCAGTTACAAGGCTGGGAGTATAAAGTGATGATTATTCTTGACAATATTTTTCTTGTAATGTATCCCAATATTGAAATCCATGGTTACCAGAGATAAAGAGGTTCACCCTCTTTTAATTCAGAATTATGCCAAAACAATGTCATCCACTTCTTTGCGCACCTCATCTTCTTAAAACCATTTAAAAGGAACTATTGTCCCAGGGCCCAGTGGCTGCTTTCTACAGCCAGATGTTTTGTTCTGTGGTGCTATTGTATCACCACCGAGATCACTGCTATTGCATCACTGCAGAGATCACTACCACAAAGTCTTCATAGCAGAGACAAGATTCCTTTACTAACCCCAGTGGTTAATTTGAGTGCCAAGAGTCTGTAGATTTGCACATTTGAATGAAGGATCTGCTGGCTCTGATATCTACAGGTGCAAGAAAAGATATTTAAGCTCACAACTACCACTGGAATTAGAAGGAAGATTGAAATTCAGTAAAGACAGCCAGCTGAAGAATGTAAGGAACCACATGTTCTCCAGATGTTTTCTAGCATAAAACCACAGAGTAGAGTCTGATCGTTGTTCAACAGGGGTGAGGACAAGAGATAGCTACCAATTAATTATATGTTTTACCCACCTCTATGAAAGTGGTTGAAATACTAGATAGAAATTCAGTATCTCCTTCAGCTTATATGTAAGGAGTGTTATTTCCTCTTAAAATACAGAACCCTTTCATTATAGACTTACACCAATCTCTGCACATGAAGCAGAATGGAAAATTTCAACAAAGATTAAAGAAGTCTTACGGGGGCCTGGCCAGAGAAGAATAGATACTGGATTTATCAACAGATAAGGGCAAAGAGCTGAGATTAATTTCAGGTGTGTGATTCACATCCTGCCATGATGTGTCAACAAAAAACACTTAGTGCCTCAGTTACCTGTGTGTTAGAACAAAGTAACAGCATCTTTCCACTCAACAGGGAAGAAGGAAACTCTGCCTGTCTCCCCAAAAGCTCTCACCTAGGCTTGCTCGGTGGTAGAACATTACAGCTCTTGATGGGGGGTAGTGGGACAAGTAGCACAAATGGGATTTACCTGAGAAGCAGAAGGGGGGTGTAGCAGCAGTACCCCCCTGCCACTGCGTTTCCTCTGCTCCATCCTCACTGCCACATGCCTGGGGAATGGCTCTTTCCCTACATGCACCCCACTGCAGCAGTCGCCAGCAGCAAAGGGGGAAGCTGCTGCAATATATGATTTATGGTGAATTTGCACTTACTATTGCATGGCATTGAAGCACACAGACTCCACAGCATTTTGTGAGGAGATTGCTGGGTGATGAATAGGCTGAGAAAGGCCAGGCAAACAGTATTATTGTAACACTACATAAATATGTTTTTTTTCATTTAACATTAAAACACCTGATTTCCTTTAGCATTGTAAACATGTCACTTTATTAGGTCTGGAAGAGCTGCTGAATTTAAAGTAATTTTCAGCAAACAAGTGGCAGCCTTTCTGCTTTTTAGATGGAGGTGAAGGAAAGAAATGTTTATCATGAAAACATATGAAGCAACAAAAGGGACAGGAGAAAGCTGTTGCCTGCACTGAAGTTTCTTATAGAGAAGAGCCACCCAGGTGGTATTAGGGGAAAACTGTTAGAAAACAGAGGAAAGACAGAACATAATCTCCTTGAAACAGTTGGCACAGGCTTGATGTTTTGTAGCTAATAAATTTAGCTTTCAGGACTAAGTTCAAATAAGCTGCATTTACTAGTTTTTAAGAATGGAAATGAATACATTAATTATGTACAATGTTACCATCTGCTAAATGAGGCAATTTTGGCCAGGGCTGGGCAATTTCTTCACAGACACAAAGTTTAACCCAAGGCTTTTCAGCCATAAAATTACTGCCCTGCAAAAGGACAGATAAATGTCTAAGCAAGTGCCTCATTACTGTCAGAGCAATGATTTGTTGTTTCATTTTACTGTTGTGTTTTCCTGGTTATTAGAGTGAAGGTTGAGTCAGCCTTTCCATTATAAGTAAACTTCCTTTAAGGAATTGAAGTTTAACCAGAGAAGAAAACTCACTGTACACATTTAAGTAAAGAGGAGAAATAAAAACACTGGCAAGTGCTTGGATACCCTTTGGGGTGAGCAGTTCTTGACCTCTTGAGGCCCCAAATTAGCTGTTTCTTTTCCTCTGTGAATAGATGCCTCCCAGCTAGGATACCTGCTCCACCGAGAACCAACTTAGTTTAAGGAGAATATAAAAACAACTCAGAGAGAATCAGCAAGCATAGGGAGCTGCACTCCTTGCTCCCTGGGGGCTACACCCAGAGGTGATGCTGCCTGGGTCACTGCCTTTTCCCAACTGGAATGGTGGCAGGCAAGGTTGTGGTGGGCAAGGTGAGGGGCCAGGTGAGTGGGGTGAGTGCCTCCCTTGAGAAAGGACCCGTGCAGAATTGGCTCTTTCCCCTTTCAACTGGTCATGGGGGTCAGGTGGCTACACTGCATCTCTTTTGGCCACCAGGCAGTTCCATGTTGAATATGACTATATTCCTCATCAAGGCTACTCAGAGCTTGTAATAAATTCCTCATTTTAGCTCCCAGTGAGTAACTGGAGAAGTTGGGCTCTGCTAATTACCCTACCTCCATCAGCTGCCATGTGTCAGTGGCCTGTGGTGATTATTGAGAATAGGACTGCATTTCACAAATCAGTATGTATAAGCCATTTGACTGGAGCAGCCCTCCACACTTGGCTCCATTTTTCTCCCTCCCCCATTTTTTTTCCTCCTTGTTTTGTTTTGCTTTTAAACATGAGTGATCATGAGGCACAGATCTCATTAAGGGTTTCTGGTTTGCATGAGCACCACACATGCTCCAGTCATGACTCGTACTATAAAACCAAATCAAACTAAAAGCTTTCTGTGTGAGGATAGCATTTGAGGCTGATGCATCCTTATAAAAATAACATTATAGGCTGCTCATGGGATATGCTGGTGAGATACAGGCAGAGGCCTCCCCTGGCACCAGACCTCCCCAGCACAGAGCAGTCTGTAAGAGGATGGCTGGGTGGGAGTCTGGCTGCCATCCAAGGCTACACCAACACCACCCCCTAAAAAAACCTGCGAAGTCCTACTGCTAAGTGCCAGGAGTTTGCTCCACTACCTGGGAGGCTCACAATACTAGACATGATCTTTTTATGCTTATTTTTTTTCCTTTTCTTCTTCCCTTCCCTTATCTTTCCCCCACTTTCTTTTTCTTTTATTTTTTTTCCTGTTCTTAGAAATATTACTCTTCCCAATTGGACCAAATTAGAACCTTTTTGAGTCAGAAAGCTCAAAATCAAGACCCCTAATCCAGACAAGTTGAGAGAAAAGAACAGGGGCTTGACATGTCAGCTGAGAGCCAAAGTCACCAGACTCCTGCAATGGCTCAGACTGTTTTTCTGGCTGATATGGTGGGCCTCTGATTCACTCTTTCTCTAAATAGGACTAGAAATGTTTCATTCATTGACATTGGTGTGTGTACTCCCAAAACACATTTCGGTTTCAATGAGTCAACAATTTCTAATATTTTCCAAATAGCTCCAGTTGTTTTTGTTTTTTTCATGCAGAAGAAGTGTGTGCTTCCTGGTGAAGGGCACAGTAGATTGTACAGCAGTGTAGGAAACATGAATCACTTTCCATTTGCCTTTCTGCCACACTCCATTCTCCCAGACACTATGAGCAAGGCAGAAAAATTGAATCTAATTAAGCTCCTTTCTAAGCCTGACTCCTTCATATAATTCCTGTAAATCCTGTCCTTCATACTTCTCTGCTCTCTTGCTTCATGTTTACTGAAGCGCGTACGTGATTTTCTAACAGCCCATGTTTAGATGGATGTTTGATGCCTAAATTATCCAGAAAATTTGAGAAACGTTTCTTTGCGCAACAACTTTGCTTTGTCCACTTTTTGCTTCTTTGCTTGTCCACTTAAAAAATCAATTTCTGAAACTTTCTGGTGTTTTTTTCTTTTCTGTCTTTACTTCCCAACTGGAAAAAAGAATTCTTAGTTTTTTAAATTTAAAGTAAATTCTTGCTTTATCTAAGTAAGATATTCAGTTCTTTGAAAATCAAGCCTTGAAATTTGTAGAGAAACTAACATGGAAAAACAAACTATTGTGATGTTTTGACTTTCTCAGCATTCCTTCTACTGCCTGGGCTTTTGGAAAATGAAAAAAATTCTCCCAAATTTATAAACATTTCCAATAGGTTTCAGAATCCATTATTTGTTTGAAAAAAGAAGAAAATTAATCAAACAAGTAAACCCTAAAGTGAATTTTTCTTGAGGAGTCTTAGAGGTAATGGATAATGACGAACAAGTAATTTTGCACCCAAATGAGGAAGGGTCCACTCATAAATGCTCTCACTATGATATTTTTGCTTTAGTTCATCACTGTGAACACCATGTGCAGGGCACAGTGACAGCCATTGAGAGCAATGAGTTTCCAGCAATGAGAAATGAAGGTAATGTGCTATCACCCATTTTCTGACTACCTCACTCTTCTGAAACGGTACTGAATGGTTCTTCTCTGGAGTCACACGCAATCCCGTTTGGAATATACACTGTAAAACTACTGTCTGCTATGTGTGTCTGCTCAGCAGATGGGATTTCTTTGTATTTTGTCCACTTGATTTTTGATAGATCTTCCTTTTTGTTCCTAAAGCAGAGAAGGGGGCAGATGTACCTACACAACAGCTGTGTTTGTAAGAGACATGCTTTAATCTAACCCCTTGGAAAGAAGTCCATTGCTTACAAGCTGCTTCTTGTGGCTGAATCACTGTGGCTACCAAGGCTCTGCCACTTGCCATGTAGTTCCCAAGATCATAATGTCACACCTAAGTGTGCTGACAATTCTGTGATCCCACTTCGGCCTCTGCTAGCAGACTGTGCAGGGACTGCTTCCCTCAAACGAAATTCAGTACCTCACTAAAAAAAATGGAGTACTGCTCTCAAAACTAAGTTTAGAGTTTCATGAGGGTGATCTTCAACTGGAAAGGCTACTTGCCCCTCAGTAGCCCAGTCTGTCTCCTGAACAACCCATGACCATAAAGGTATTAGCATAACATTAGTGAGTGAACTGGCATGGGGATTTAAATGCATACACTGTGTGTCTACATTATTAGATTGGTTTGTTCTGCATTTTGTCTCAAGGACACTGCAACAGAGCTACAAATTGTCTCTCAATTGACAAATTGTCTCTCAGGCTGCATCTGGAGCAAGGCACCTGTTGTTCTTGGTGAGGAAGCCTTGGTGCAGAGCAGGGGGAGATTCTCTCTACAGGCTGCACCCTGCAAACAGTCCACAGGTGAGCCAGTCTCTACCAGACCCCACAGATGGGCTCAGGGCTGCTCCAGGCATGAATGACAAGGGCAGGTTGGACATCAGTGTCCCAGCTCACACTCAGATCCTGTAAAAGACATTGCGTTTTCAACCACAAACCAAACAACTTACAACATTGTATAGTGCAGAAAATGACACTTCCAAGTGTATTTATTGAGAAATAGTAAAGATGTACATAATTTTACAAGCTTTTAATTTTAATTTACATTTTTCTTAAATTAGGTAGGCCCTAATAAACTATAATCTGCTAATACATGACAGAGACCCTTGGCTTCAAATGTCCAAAATGCTGTTATTTCTGGGATTTTGGCTTATGTCACTTCAGCTCCTCTTCAGAGATACTAAATACCATATTCATTTACAGCATATGCCTGGTGTCAATCCTATAAAGCAGAGATAACTTTTGAACTGAAACCCTGGATCTGGATACAACTTCACCACTACAACCTAGTCTTCCTATCGTGGGTCAAGTCTATATTCCACATGAACTCTGCAGTTCCGCTGGGATGCAAGATTTCATCTGCCCCAAAATGAAGTGTGCTTGTATAGAGGACTTTGATTTGGCCTCATCTCCCTTGTCAATGCTTACACTGGAACACACTCTGAATCTGCTTCAGATGCAAACACTGCTGCTCACACTGGATTCTAATAGAAACAGATCTGGGAGCTTGCTGCTACCTGTATCTTTGTGTCCAATCTCCACAGGCATCTAAAAACAAGCATATTTTTTATTTTTTTTCTGCCCTCTTTTACTGAACTGCACAGAGTTATGTCTAAGATACTATCCCATGACTGCAATCACACAATATTTGTATTTTGCAAGCTGACCACTCAAATGCCTAATGAGTGTTCAGGTTCTGTACTGAGAACACCTAAGAGTATCAGCAAAAGGTATTTTATTCTATATTTCATTTCTCCAAAATACTTGCAAATGTGACCTTGTGCTCAATCTTGGTTGTTGAGGAGAGGCTGAAGGGAAGGTAGTTTCTGATTAATATGCTTCTGAATTAAAATGCACTCAATGTCAAAGTGACCAACCTTGGGTTTAATCTTCTTAGGCCCATCTGGAACAGACTGGCGTGACTGTCTCTGCATTAGTTATTTTCTCCTCCATATTGTTCATGCAGGAAAAGATATCAGACTAATTTCTCTCTACAAGGCAGGCATGTACTAAACGCTTTTATTTAAAGATATACAGCAATTTTTGCTTAGCAAGAGAGTATTCATGCTCTGAAATTTTGTTTTAGACTTTTAGTACTGCAAAGGCTTTTGAGCTACATCCTTGAATTTTCTTTGGATGCATGCTTTTGTGGATCACTTGTTTTAACCATTAACTTCTGCTATGGTAGCACACAGAACCTTGTCGTGCTCTGTAAAACTTCCCTCCTTTTGCCTCCAGCTCCTCTCTAGAAGTCCCTAAATTAATTGAGCCATATCTGCCACACAAAGCTAAGCACAACTCCAATGAAGGCACTGCAAACCTTTAGTAAGAACCAACGGTTGTTGCTGGGCTACTTTTTGTTCTTACATCTCATTAGGAAAAGAACACTGAAAAGCTGAATAAATAACTCGAGAAATAATATTGCTTCATGCATTTAAATACCACTATGACATGTCCAAAAAAAAAAAGAAGAGAAAAAAAGCTAGTTAACCATACAAATTTTTTGTTTTATCATGTCTTTTACATTGAGATTTTTATGCAATGCTGGAACTTGAGAAGGGCTTCAAAGTTCTTTCCCGTTCCAGTAGAAACACTTTTTTTCCCACCTGAAAAACTACAAAAAAGCTGTACTACGACTTTTTATGACATGTATTTCCAGGTACTGAAAATATAAAGAAGGTATGCATAATTTTTACTTTTTGGACACACAAACCTATCACCCAAATATCCATCCAGTCTACAGTGATCTCATATGTGGCAAGTCTCATGTGATGGCTTTAAACTGCCCAGTGATAAAAAATTATTGTTTGTTGTGTGGTGACTTGTATATCTAATTCCAACACAGCAAAGAAATCCATTTTTATGAATATATAGAGGAGTTTCACCTTGGGCTTGTAGCGGCTCCAGGCTTTCACCTACCAAGTAACTTTATTAAAACCTCAACAAAGTTTAAATGAACAAAGTTACTACCTGGTAACTATGACATATGATGGCTTCAGAGCACAGAAAGGGAAGATTTTCACCTCAGTGCTGACTACTGTGCTTGTGCAGACATCGTGGAATTTGCGTTTAACATCTTCTCTTGCAAATACCTCTTCACACAATCAGTGCACACGCAACCTCAGGTGCCTCCACATACAGTGTTAAAAATTGAAAAAGTAGTCTCCATCTTCTGCCATGAGAGATAAACCACTTGCTGTTGTTTCAGAGTGCCCAAGCTGCACAGGGAGCATATTAAGGGCTCTGTGTGCAATATGGATCTTGCTCATTTTCCATAGCTGAAAGGTAACATGTTCAAAACTTGCAAGATAATTATCGCTGTATAGACCATAACTTTTAATAGAAATTATAAAAGTCAAGGTGATATATTTCTCAGTGTTTTTTCATTAAAATCACCTCCTTATCCTCTCCTCAGATGCCTGACATGCTAGGTTTGTCCCTGTGTAATATTGTTGAGCAATCAAAAATGAATGAGAAAAATCATGCTGACTCAAAACAAAATACATGAAAATGTGGAACAGAACGGAAAAGCTACCAAAATGCTGTTTTCTTTACCAAAGTGGACTATTCTCCTGAGACGGCCAATGTCATGAAGCCAGCAATTTCAGCAGCTTGTGTTGATCCTGAACATGCTAAATGTAGCATCATTTCCACATCTGACTGATGAGAGCTTCTTTACTAATCTTTCATTCCTAATGAACTTGTGTTTTATTCCCCATCTGGGATTAACTCCACATTTTCACCTTCTAGCAATGCCACCTGAACACTTTGTCTGCTGGGTGGAACTTTGTTCTTTTATGCACAGCAGATGCACTCACTGTATGGCTTTCAGTGGACTCCGTAATTAATGAACATGGCTCTTAGTTCTCTTGTTGGAGAATCAAGAAATGATGCTGAAGGTGTTACACACTATTTCTTCTTTTACCTTTCAAGGTAGCGGTCCCCAGTGTCAACCTCCCAATATATTCTTAACTTTTCTCAAAAAATCAGTGGAATTATTCAGAATCCAAATAAAAACACAAACTTTCCTTTATTATTTTTTCTTACTGCAACAAATACTTAAATTCTTTGGTGCAGCCCTGCTCTTTGATTTCTTTGAATTTCAAATTTGGTCATGTCAAAAATTATCACAAAGCTTTTTTTGTTTATCTACATAGTTTTTAACCAAAATTACATTATAACACACGAACACAGTCTTCTCTTTAAGGCACAACACATCATTATGCACATTCTGTTTGCCAAACTTTTATAAAAGAGACAATATTATATAACCCTTTCCCTCCCCTGCCCCCCCCCACAAAAAGAAAGAAAAATTGCATCCACTTCCAAAATCAGCTGCTAATAAAGTCACAGTAAATTATTTTCATCAATAATTTACACAAATTACAGGTCTAGACAGGATTGTCATTATACAGTCTGAGTGCATTCCAATTCAGATTTTCTGGGTTAGGTAGGCTAAAGTCTGGTTCAAACCTCAGTGCTGAGAATATATCCCATTTTGAGGAATGTTGTTGAACACCACCTTGTTGGCTGGAAAATGCGTTTTGGTGCTTTGCCAGTTCGAGTCCTTTGTTCACTCCTGTCAGGGCTCACTTGGTGTGTACCAGCAACCTCCACAGTTTTAATTCATTTAAAAACGTTGCATATATAAGACCATAGAGCTTCCTTACGTAGCACTAATGTTTTAACTTCATTCAGCAATCTGAATTCTTCAATTTGGAATTTTTAATTCCAAATATTTCTTCCCTTCTTAAGACAATTCATATGTGTAAAGCCAGAGGCATTGAATCACACATAAAAATTCAGTGTACTTGAAATATATATATATATATGTAAAAAAGGATCGCCAGCTTTAGAACACAGTTACAAATACTCTAGTTCCAGTGCTTGATGGAGAGCCAAGAGGTCCGAATGACTGGATATCCTCCAGAAAGGCATGTTGTGCTGTGTTTGTTAGAGGAGGGAAAAGGTCAGGAAAGATGAACACTGTGACACAGGGCGGTATATAACACACGAGGATAGCTAGAGATTACCAGCACCTATTTTACGCCACTATGTTTCTGGATTGATTTTTGCTATTAAAGTACTGACAAAAATCAGACCAAAATAGATCTGAGCTTAGTAGCTCAACTAAAGGTAAAATAATTAGATTATAGCCTTTCTTAATAGTTTCTTTGAAAAATGCCTGTTACTTAGTACGAGCTACTTGCTGATTGTTAGCATGCAAGCTCATACAAAGGAGCAATAGGAAATCCTTTGCTGCTCCATTTATTTGACTGCAAAACACTGAATATCATTTAAAGGGCTATAACATTTCAATGAAAAGATGCTTCTCACTTAACACTTCAAAACAGAGCTGAATTACATTTTTTTTCTCCATGCAGGGGGATAAAGAATCTCTTTGGATAAGAAAACAACACATTTCTAGTTTAAAAAAAGATAATTTGTGTTGCAGAAAGCATCAGTGTCTGTGAGAGATGCAGGTATATGCACTATTCTCCTTCAATAATTCATCAGAATAGAAAAAAACCCATACTTCCCTGTTGTCTTTAGATCTATTTGTAATATGCTATATTTGTCCATCTCTCTGAATTCTACATCTATCCATGCAACATAGCCAATGTTAAGGAAAAAGCATGCCAAACCAGAAAGCATACAATCCAACCACCGTTGTTTAGCAAAAATAATAAAGGACCCATCACCAGTACTGTACCTATATTAAGGAACCATTTGGAATGAGCATTTTGGTTATTTTCATTTTGTTTCCACTCCAGCTACAATGCTAAGAGCGTGCCTTATTTTACTACTCCTAGCACAACATTTAAATCGCTTGTCCTGTACAGATGTTGTGAGGCAAAAAAAATCAGTTCCTGCAGACTTCCAGGGGTTATACTGGGAAGTACGGCACAAACTACTAATTTGATCTCTTTCTGAACATTTAAAACTTTTCTGCTGAAATTAGACTTGAATTATCATCATGAGGAAACTAGGAAACATTTCCTTTTTGGAAATACAGATTTGGTGCACAATCTCTATGTTGTATTCTTTTTCCTTTAGCAGATACGTCCTTCTTGAAGCAAATTATATTTTTATCATATTTGCTCCAGTAAACTACGGATCTTCATCTATCTTTGCAAAAAAATTTGCACAGTCCTTTAGATGTTTTTCACATTCTCTGTAACACTTCCGTTGAAACATCCCCAATTTCAGTATTTGAACAAAAATACCACCCAAGCATCATATCATAGCCCTTTCCATCTCTTCTGTTTATCTTTTAATTTGCTTGCAGTTTGTCAGAATTTTTGCTGCATTATTTTTCCATCTGTTTTAAAAATAATTTTGTGTTGTACTTTTTTTTTTCTTTCAAATGTGAGGTGAAGTAAATGCTAGAATCCAAATGGTTCATTTTACTCTAAGTGTTGATCTCATCATGCTCTTGTTGCCTTGCAGCTGTGGACTGACATTATGTGTCATTTTGTGCAACACTGACAGAAATGCAAACAGAAAGGCTTGCATTAGTAGCTATGTATCACACCAACATTTCAGAAGACAGGTTACCTTTTTTGCTGCCTGTTCTTCTTCTACACCATCCCCAATTACAACATATACTACTTTTCTGCCAAACCTTTGCATTATTCGTTCAAAGCAACTTTCTTTTCCTGGAAGATAAATGAGATAAGAGTTCAGAGTGAAGTTACCTGATTAGCTGCATGTTCCTCATCTCGGCCATCTCCAATCACAACATAAGTTATGTTAGTGCCAAATCTGGACACTATACGCTCAAAACAGCTCTCTTTGCCTGAAAAACAATGCACTACTTATTCAAGCTATCAAGTGAGTTATGGTGAAGCCTTACAAAGGATTTTTGCAGTGGTAAGACATTGCTACTACTAGTTTTAAAAAGTTCCCAGCCTTGGGATTTAGAGCCAAATCTGGTAAGAAGCAATGGATTCCCTTAGTGACACTAAGATGTTTCAAGTAAAACTAGATCTCTCAATCACTACAGGAAAGCCACTAAGATAAAGGAATTAGCAGCACTGCAAAAATGAATAGGTTAGTGAATGAATAATTGAATTTAAATATTTCTTTATGATTCTAATAATACTCTTACAAGGAAAGAAGAAATTTTAATTCTAATGTATCTGAAACGAGTGATGTAGCAATGAAAAAAATTAATTAAATGATGACCGAGGTAATAGCTTTTCCTGACGCTGCTAGAACATGCACGGCTTTTTCCCTTGTGGAAATAATTTTGGAAACATATTTCAATGCTTTTGTCAATGAAGTGTCACATTCCATGCTATAAAGGTTGTCATAGGTACAGAAATGAAGCATTCCTGAATTGATGATTGGTAAAATCTGCCAAATTATCAGTCATTGTACGCTGCGTCACATTTCAAAGGAATGGCAGCTTCTCTTGGTTTACAGTTCTGGATGCAACTTCCAGAAACCATACATTTCCAAACCGTAACACACGAAAGGCACACAGTTATGAACAGAATGGGGAAGTGCCCTTTTGTTATCCAGCGACACAGGTTCTGTTAGTAACAATTGTCATTCCCATCACTGACATACTATGTCTCAGGAAAAGGTTTGTGAAGCTGTGGCCTGGCTTGCCTAGAGCTGAAGGTCAGAGCAGAGGCTAATTTAACAGAAGTTCTGCTCAGATTAGAATTCACAAAACACTTTTTTTCATTCTTTTCTGCAAGTTTTTTGTTTTCTACACCATACTGATGAGTTTCTGAGGCTTTTAATCAGCATCTTTATTCCTTTAGGCATCACTGAAAATAAGGTGAATTTGGAATTCTTTGACATGAATACATCTGAACACATGCCATGCCTAAATCTTATAACAAAAACCACTAAGTGTCAGGGAAGTGTTTTGGAATCCATCCATTTCTGGCAAAAAAAAAAAAAAAATTGGTGAATGAAAGAACAATTTTCTTACCTATTTTGGTTGCACTGTAAATATTTTCAATAGGAAAAGCTCCTCCTAAACTGTATAGTAGAACTTTTGCAAGTGCTGGGATAAGCTGGGTTGTTGTTACCAACACGTTTACACAATTACTCCTAAAATGAGAGAAACGGTTTAAGTTTAAATAGTTTTAAAACAGTACTCAAATGCTGATGAGGTGAACCAGCTGTGGAGAGCATATTAAGGATTCCTCAACATTTACTTTCACTCACACAGTAGAGCTGCTCAGCACCATCACTTACAAAAAATTGACATAAAACCTCTGGCAAAATCCTTTAAAAAATATGCAGTCCTGATTTGTAGGAAGTATTCCACACTGGTTTATAAAAACCAGGTCCTTGAAGATGGGTCTACTAAAATACAGACATTTAAGACCACCAACAACCTCCAAAACAAGGCTTTTGAATGCTTTGAAAACATAATTTTCATGCTGGCAATTAATTGTCAGTAGCTACCAGCCAAATAAAAGAGTTAAGAGAATGCAAAACCGTAATTTTTTACTCTTTTATCTAGGGGAAAGAAACAGCCAATACACATTTCTCCACAATGGCATCACTTTCTTCATGTTTCAAGAGAAAGAATATTTCTTAAAAGGGGGAGAGATAAGAATGATCACGTTAATAAGATAGCATTGAATGGTGAGGATGTCAACTTGAATGGAGAAGTTGTGCAGGCCAGAAAACTCAGAGCTGAGCTACTTTAGGCATTCACAGGCTGGAACATGAGCATAACCATGGCGTGAACGTGGAGCTGAAAGTAAATACTTGTGAGTTTTCCTTCTAGCATTTCCACAAATTCCAAACAAGACCCTAGGCTACATTTTCACCTTTATGTATCCCAATTTCCTGTTAGTAACATATCAGTAATGTTTAGCTGACTCACAGGTAGCTTCTGAAGGTTTTGAAGACATGACAAAAGACTAGTATTTAACAATCCCGAGTGAATGATATCAATTTTCCAGACTCATCCACCAATGAAGATCAACTGGCCTTCATTACCAAAAATGTCTCCTTGAAGACTAACAATTCAGAAAGAAATGCAGAGCTAAACACAACAGTTTACACAAATTTGTTACTTTTTTCTCCTAAAGTGCTTCACACATTGTTAAATAAACAACAATTAAGAGATAAGTGTACTGCAAAAGTTGTTATAGTGAAATTAAGGTTTTCATGTCTTTCCAAGTTTGTTCTTTCCACTTGACACTGAGTCTTTTCCCAGCCATGTTCAGAAAGCAAGATGACTTAATACTGTTCTTTTTTGTGGTTTAAACTCAGGATTTTTTAGGATTTCTGGTAATATATATATTGCATGGCTGACTAAGTAGCAGCAGGGTTCACAGTTTTATTGTTTCTGAGGAACAATACATTTTATGTCTCAATATTGGGAACCCAGACTTTTAGCTCTGTTTGAAGAGATTTTTGCTCTTCTGAAAAATTAAGATATATACTAAGATATACTGGTTTGCTTGGAAGGACAGAAGAAAAATGTCCTTGTGTTTTGGTAACTATACAGTATTTAGGTAGCACTATGAATAGGCACAAACATTGAAGGACAGAACAGAGAGCTGTGGAGTTCTGAGAATGCAGTCCACAAGATAATGAATTAAAGGCTGTCTCGGAATTCTACAATACCCTTTCCATGTACATACATTTTAGAAGACATTTCATACTATCTTTAGTAAATGCTGGAATCACTGAAAACGAAACCACTTTCCACTTTTCCTGTGTCCTATTCAAAAGTCATATTAGACCTGGTCTGTTCTTTAAAGGCACTAATTTATTGTAACCTAAAATGTAAAAAAATATTTGTTACATGTCCAAAGCTAGAAAGTTTTTTTTACAGCAGACTCAGATACATACCTTGTGCTGATAATTGATAATGATTTAAGTGCATTTGTTAGCCAGGAGTCTGTCAGACCTTCAATCTCTGCTCTTAATTGCAACCATGCATCTCTTTTAGCGGGACCTAGGAGTCCTTTTATGTAAAAAAAGTGAGAAAAATACAATTAAATTCTGTATTAGATGGAATGTAATGGGGTTTATGGTCATTGTGTCATTTTAAATTCCACTACAACTTGAAAAAATATCAAAGAAAAAATCTATTGTCTTCAAGGCTCAGTATATCTTTGGTTTTATTTGTAGTTCACTATATCAAGCAACAACAGATACTATTTCAGACTAGTTAGATTTTTTAATATATTCAGGCTGCTTTACTGCATTTCAAAGTATACCTTTCAAAAACACATATTTTTTATTGTGGTCCTCCCAAATATGTTACTGTCAAACTGCTTATGACACTGTATACAGAGGTGAACCTCAAATTACACATATAGAAATATATTTGTTTACTGATGGCTTGCTCTTCATCTCCTGTTGTGGTTGGTTCCTTTTACAGCATTTGCAGCCTTGAAACAGATGCACATCTTATGTTCTCATATCTCAGTTAGTCCTTAAAAGTTAGTCCTCAAAATCTCTTTTTGGGTATAAATTGTCAGATATTTGAAAATACCCAGCCTATTGAATGTTGAGACATGAATTCGTCAGAACCAAGATATTTAAAATGTAGATTTGGTCCTAGAAGAGCAGGGAAATAGGCTTCCTGACCTTTCGTATCCCTCTTCTCTTTCACACCCTATGTTCCCAACAAGTGATGATGACTGTCTTCAAAAATCAAAAGTGAAGCAACCTAAAAATATGTGGATTAATCTTGCTTTCTGATGCCTTTTAGCAGCTATTTTGAAATACACAGATACATATGTGCTAAGATGATTATTAAAAAGGCTAAGAAGTGGAGGATAAATGAAGAAACCTGCCCGCTAAGGATGGCTTCTATTTCAGATGCAGGATGTGTGGGAGACAATAAAAACCTTAATCCAGTGCACCGCATATCTGCATTCTGCCTTTGCAATGCTTTGCTCCTCTCAGTGTGTTTCCCTATGCTGTGCTCTTGGACTTGTGCTCTTACCAGTGTTAAAGGTTTCATGAAATGCAGCAGCTTTAGAATCTTAAGATACATTAGGAGACATAAGAGAACCCAGCAAACTTTTGGTTAACACTGTTTCAAGAATTATTAATATATAAAAACTCTATCACAACCCCAATGAACGGCGAGGCAAGGCAAGTGAAAGTCAGCCTTCTACTACCACTCTTTGGTCCTATTGCTTCATCCTGTGGTAAGGAAAGACTGAACTACCAAGAATGAAAATATGTGATTGCAGCAATTATTGAAGACTTCTAGGTATTCTCTGTTCTAACAGTCTCTTCTTGAGGCGGTCACTTGACACATTCGCCTCCTCAGAAGAGGGCTGGCTGTCTCTGCAAGTTACACAGGACTCTCCAGAACAGATTTTTTTGGCTCTGCTGCTTGATTACCTACAACCTGCTAGTGCAGACATGAGCGAGTCCATGAATTAAAACAGTAACTGCAAAACTCTTGTCTCAAATGAGATTTTGACTTATTGGAAACAAACCTGTGTAACATATAAGCCAACAGAAGGGGCTACTGGCATGGCAGTGATAGAATTTTCTTGCATCCACTGCTGAAAACAGACTATCAGGTACCCAGCAGAGAGTTTAGGAGAAGTGCTGTTACCAACTAGATAATTAAAATGTAGGATGGAAATGGTCATCCACAACCAATTTGTGCTACGGAAACTATACAGTATCTTTCCTATAACAACAGCAGATCTGAGGTAGAATAAGTGGTTGAACTAATCAGTAAGGTAAGAATAACTGGGTCTGAGGAAAGGAGGAAAACAGGCTCTGTGGAAGCTAAATGGAAGCTTGCTTTGTTTTCCCAACTGTGTTTCTCCTGCACAACGGCATCTGGCTTTGCCATTACAGTCACTAGCTTTCAACAGCCCATGGTCCAGTCACATCACTCTCTGTTCCCTCTGTGGCTTCCCAGGCTCCTTCCCTGAGTAGGAGTTCATCACCACGCAGCTTGGACTGACCAGCATTCAAAGTTGTTTTTGACAAGTGAACTCACCTCCTATGTTGTTCTTGTAAGTATTATACAACTCTTTTACTCTTCTGTAACGGAAAGCCAGCTTCCTCATCCAGTCAACCCCTCCTCTTACACCTGTTGGCAGACAAAGGTTTGCACTACTTGCAGCTGCATGGAAGCCATCAGTTGCAAAACTGTAGGTACTGCAAACACCCAAAATACAGTAAAAATAAATACAATGTATTCCTGTAAACGCTCAAATTATTTAATCTTTTAAAAAAAGAAAAAGAAAAAAAAAGAAAAAAATGCTGTATCTTACCTTAGGTCTTGTCCATTATCATCAGAAGAAACATCATCTATATGAACTTGATCACATTCCTGTTAGAAAGAAAAGAAAGCAAACCCAAATGACAAACTTATCTTGTAAGAGAGTGCAATCACCATTCCTGGAAGCGTCCAAAAGGCATGTGGATGTGGCACTTGGGGATATGGTTTAGTGGTGAGCACAGTGGGCTGGGCTAATGGTTGGACTAGTTGATGTTGGAGGTCTTTTTCAACCCTAATGATTGTGTGCTCACCACAGGCTTAGTACAAATGAAGAAATGACCGGTGCAGGCCACTGACCGCACCAGAAGATGGCAGCCTATGCACACTCATGGCTTTCTATCGCCATCAACACCGTTAAACAGTATAACCTTCAACTCCCCCCCAGTCTTAATTACTAGTTAAAATAGACCTTTAGAAAAGCGATATACAATTTTGGTGTGATTTTGGGGAGTAAAATTATTTTAATTGTAAAGCCACAAAAATTTCAAGTCTCATTTATAGTCTCCCTAATATATCAATACTTGAAAATCACATAAAATTTATCTTTCCAATCCCAAAAGTAATTGATGGTGAACCTTAATAGGCGTAAAACTTATGTTAAGTAGTTTGGACACTTATCAGGTTCTTCTATTAACTTATGTGAGTGCCTTTGGCTGGAAAATCACATATAATCAGCAGTCCTACAGAACTTGATTATTTCTTGGCTTTGGAAGGGATGGATGAAACTCGAGGGAACTGAGGTACATTGGAAAAATGATTTCCCCTCCAAGATGGTTTTATAATGAGACAGCTATCAAATATCCTTATCTGCACAGTGGTTACAGCACAAAGATCGAAAGTGTGGGGAAAGCAAAAGTAAATATATAAGTCAAGCCATCATGCATCATATAACTATTTTCTGTAGTTGCTTGAAGCAACACCTTAATCCAAACACCTGAAATTCTATGTCCACTTAAGTCAGCACTTGATTGAGGCTCTCTGTGACATGCAGGAGCATGCAGTTCTAAGTTTCCAATCTTTCTCTCATAACAGTGCTAAATAGTACAGATAAAGAATAAATCTGAACAGAGGAGTGATTTCCAAATGTGTAAGCCACAAGTTCCTAGAGTGTGAATTTGGGGAATTGCTATTTTATCTTTGTGCTGTGTTTGCTTTGCAATGAAAAAAAACACTTAACAGACTTTTACTCACATAAAGTAAGCTGTTAAAAAAAAGGCAATTTTATATAAAAAATACATACAATTTAATTTTCAAATACATAATTTCATTGCACCATACAAGCCATCATAGTTTAAAATATTGGGTCAATGCTAAAAGAATGAGTTGCCAAGCTCTGCTCATGTGGCTTAATCCATTAAGACAGGATAACAGAGCTATGTTCAAGGAACAGAAATGAAGCATTCTTCCCCTCACTGGAGAAATAAAATTTTTTAGTTCTGTCTGAGGAGATTATCTTGAGCTTTAGAATATTTCAAAGAAACTACTTTTGGATGTAAATAGCAGATGAAGATAGAAGGTAAAGGAGGAGTGGTAGCTGAAATAAAATATTAATTACTTTATCCTTTTTCATTATTTACACTCCAGAAAAAATGCAGCTATGCTTCACACAGTGTAGGACAGGAACTCAAAAATCAGACAAAAATCCCTACTGGGAAAAATTCTGACTCTATATTTTGCAATATCTGGGCAATATCTGGCTTCCTAATCCCCTTCACAGAATTCCCTGGAACTGGTGAAAGTGTTAAGTTTAAAAATTTAAAAATCATTCCTGTGGATTTGAAGTTGTGCTAATTAAATGGAGGGCACACAAAAGCCTTGATGGATAAGGAGTGTCTGCTGCTGTTTGGGTTTTGTTAAGCCTTTCAGCTACATTGTTCCAGCCTTGAAAATTCTAAGTAACTGTTCCGCTGATAATTCCATTATTAAGTTAAATATGAGTGGGTGGCAAAGGGTCAGCTGTTTACTTTTATTTTTTTGTCTTACAGTTGGTTCATTGTGATTCTGTGATTGACTCCAGGAACAGGATGAGGGGACCAGGCAGTTTTCTGATTACTCACCCCCTTGTCCCTGCAAGAAGGTTGTTAATACAGGAGTTATGATATATAGGAGACCAAACCCAACAGCACTCTCCAGCTTCCTCCTTTTCCCCCTTCCTCTTCTCGTCTGCATCTATGGGTCACCTCCTCTCTACATGCTGGCAATATACATTTTCTGACCAACAAATAAGCTCATGTGCCCATCATTCCTTGTTTTCTTTTACTTTGTTTTCTTGTTTACTTATTTACTTCAAATAAAGTGTTTACCTTTTACAAGTTCACTTACATGGCGTGGAAAAAACTTGCCATAAAAGAAAAAACAGTTTGAATGGATTTGAGATAGTTCTCTATTTTTCTTGAAAGAAACAGGAAACTGATGGCACAACACTACATCTGAGTTTGTTTTCAAATGACACCAAACAATTATGGGAAAGAAGAAAAGAGAGCAAGCTCTCTGTCACTTTAAATATTAAGGTAAAATACTCTCCACATCAGCTACAGTACTGGTTAAGCTCAAGTCACAGTGACTCACTGTCAGTGCAATGTCAAAACTAAGAAACATAAAAATACTTTTCCTATTAGAGCCAATACAGGACAGGAATCTGCGTATAATGTCTAGCTTTTGCTTGAAGCAATACTAATTTAATTTATATCTGAGTGCAGTCAATTCTTTGCAGCAATTTTTAAAGCCTGAAAATTTGAGGGTACAGAATCAACAAATCATCCGTAAAACTTATCATCCTGGAATGGAGAGTGTTTTCTTTATCCAGTAAAAACACTGCCTTACCACGCTGAAAACAAAACTGCTATTAATGAGGGGATATTCAGCACTATGCTTTCTTAGGCTTCACAGAAAACCTTTTTTTAATATATATGCTTTGGTCTCTGTTAAAACTAGTTTTACCTGCCTTCCAAATTCTGAAGCCCAAATCCTATTTTTTATCTCTAATTTCTATTTATAATGAAAAAAAAAAAAAAAAAAGACAAAATCTCCTTTAAAATATGGTAGGATAATGATAAAAATGGAAATATAATTCAGTTTGAAATGAATACCCTTTTTTTTCTTCATTGACCTGAGAGTGGAGTGGAATAATAGAGTTGGACGATTCATGTCTGAACTACTACTTGCAATTTGTGGAAATTGGTTTTTTTGGTATGCATAATAGGCCTTGCCGACATTTCTAAACGTTATCTTAAAATTAATACTGAGATATGAAGAAAAACTTAATTTTATTCCTTATCTAGTTGAAAACAGAATGCCTTAGTTTGGCTTTTATTACAAAACTGAGTCTCATCTCTAAGTGTTGTTTAGGCACATGAACTTTCTAGAGCACTAGACTCCTATTTTCATGGAAAAACACCGACTGCCCTCCCAAGCAATACTTCTCAAGCTAACTAAAATTTATACCCTGAGAATGCAAGATCTGGAGAACAGCCTAGCCTGAAATACAAGTGCAGCTTGGCTGATTAGAACATGGGTTACTGGGTCAGCAGGGAACGTCTCAGCAGATTGGAACTTCTGCATCAGCAGTTGTTGCAGTGAGACAGATTTGCATAGAGAAAGGAAAACCTTATTTTTGTGTGTGATAACTTCAGTAACTTGGTTATTATTACTAGAACCTGCTATGTGGTGTTTGTAACCAAGAAAGATGGGGAAAAAAGGAAGTTTAGAGCATGTAGTGGCTGGAATAAATATTACAGGAATACAAGTTCAGTAGTACATTACAATTGTCATGTCCAGAGCCACGAGGTTTACTGTAGGCTGAAGATGAAAGCAAGACAGAAGGTATGGGACCTGAGGGCTCACCATTAAAAAAGTGGCATGATGAAAGGATAAGCAATCTATCTGCCTAGTGAATAAAGGCCTATCTCACTTCCTCCAGTGAGAACAGAAGGTCTCATGTCTTGATGGCCATGATCATCAGCAGCTCAGTACTCATTTCTGCTCCCCTTGGGGAGGACAGAGACAGGAGGACAGAGAAAGAGAGATGGGGAGAGGAGGGGAGATGAGGGAGAGACCCCTAGTCAGACTCAGGGAATTCTCAGAATTCATTATACATTCTTCATGTAGATGCACTGTAATATTCAGTAGTGGCTATGTGCTCTGCAAACAGATTTAAACAGACAGGTTTACTCATCAGCATATTAAAGGGTGTCTCTACATACTTTGGCACTTTATTTTATTTGCTAAGAAAGAAAATTGCTGGGCTTCTCGCACATGCTGGAATGTATGCATACAACTCATTTCAGTACGTGAACTTTGGAATTTTGGTAATTTTGTAAGAGGGTTGGTTTTGAGACCAAGATGAATTCTGGGCCATAAAATACTTAATTTTTAATAGAAATTGTGATCATTAAATACATACATAAATTGCTTTTAATCAAATCAAACTGATTGATTTACAAGACTCTCTAAGACAGCCTCTAAGTAGTATTTTTGATTTATCTAAAACTGGGAACTGTTCAAGCTCTGGAATGAGCTGGTGTATCAGTTTTCGGGCAGCGCATTAAAACCTTTCTATGAAGATTAGCCAAAATATAATGATCCACCTATGACAGCTGCACTTGTGATCTACAGAGGAAATAAAAAATGAGAGAAAGGAATGAAGTTTCAGTGGCCATAAGCAAGAATAAAGAGGTATGGAAAGAGGGCAAAGTTCCATTTTGCTCTTCCACCTGAACTCAGCATAACATTAAAGAACAGATTCTACAGAATGGCTTAAAGTTCATTCATGCCACATAAAATCAGAACATGCAGGGGCAAAGGTCTGGTAAAAAGAAATTTAAGAAATGCTCTGAAAAATTTATTTGGAATCTCTTCCCGGTACAGGGCACCAGAAGGAGACATTCACTGAACGTATTTGCATTGTCAAGAGATGACTCACTAGGACTGCAATAAAACACACACTGGGGAAAAGCATGTCCAGGGCTTTACTTTCTTAGCTTTCTGCTGCTGCAAGGAGGAAGTGCAGTTCAGGTGTGGGGTGAAGTAGATTCCAGTTTCCTGACTTAAAAAGAGCTAAGAATAGCTGTGGAGGTCTGCAAGGGATGACAAAGACAACTGCAGACTGGTACCTTCTGCTTTTCTTACTGCCTACTTGACGAAGGAACAAAAAACAAAATCAACATCCCAGTGGATGGAAAAATTTCAGTTATCTTTATTTTTTCTATTCACTCACCAAAGATCTTTCTCTGGGATACTAAACAAAACCTCAAAGTCTTCCAGCTCCCATTCATGGCAAGTATCTGTCCACAGAGGGAAGTCTGGGATCTACTCTGAGTAAGAAAACAACTGTTTTTGACCAGCAGAAGGTCTGAAAAGTCCCTAGGTTAATTTAAAAACTGCTTTTCACCCCATCTCTTGACACACATGGTTGTAAGCTATCACTGTCCGTGTTAAGAGACCTGGACTCACAGAGTGAAATAAAAAGCCTGTGAAGCCCAGCTGACAAGCCTGCTTCCCAGACCACTGTCCCTGCAAGAGTTCATCCATGTGCTTCTGACAGGCGAGCTGCCCACAGAGGGCACTCCTTAGGAAGAGGTCTCTCCCTTTTCTGACCAATTTCCAAATTATATTCCCTGGGTATATTGTGACAGTACGTGTGGTTGCCTGGTTACCTTGGGAAGAGACGTCACTGATCAGAACATCTATCACAGTCCCAGCTCTCTGATGCTGCATTCTTTGAGGTAAACGAAGAATATTCTACATTTGAACAAGTAACAGGGGCCTGTGGCCAAAAGGCCATATTCAGGTATGTCAAGAGAAGAACAGTCTCTTCTGGTCAGTTGAGGGCACCCATTGAAAGCAAATGAATACGGAGAACTTCAACAGAAGAATGTGAGGCATGTATGTTTGCATAGTGGAGATGAGAGCAGACAGCTTTACACGTGTGGAAACCAAAAAGATGGCTACGGGACAAAGAACAGAATGGGTAGTTTGCAGTTCTCTCCTTCACTGAGTTTCACGGAAGGACCCACAAGGGTGCCACAGGAAGTCAGTGCCACCTGGCTAATCTCTCTCTGATTAAAGCATGACAAATCCAAAGACTACATAGGCAGAAAATGTCACACACAATAAACACTAATAATGCACAGCAAAGACACTAAGTTAAAAATCAGGAATACCGGTGCTAACATTCCTTTGATTCTTACCTCTAAATCATTAAAAAATAAATGTGTGTCAGCAAGATTAAAAATCATTTCTTCCATTCGCAGTCCAAGGGTCACTGCCATGGGTGGATCCTTAAAAACAAAAAACAAGATTAACTAATTACATACCTCTAAGTTATATTAGAATTACTTTAAAAATTGCTGTATACAAAGTGTTTTGAAACATTAACACCGTAAGAAATTTCTCTGAAATCCTTTCAGTATTAAGCTATTTTAATATAATGCTATAAGAAGAGACTGCTGAACCTCTGTTTGTGAGAAAATTCAGGGAGCTGTGGATGTCAAAAAATCAAATTTTTTGAAAGCTGAGCAATTTGCAACCCGGCTGAACTGACAGGAAAAAAACAGGTGGCCATAAACATATACATAAATACAAACATAAACAAGTATAGAAAAGACGGGAAACAGGGAAGGCACTTTTCATAAAAGATACATGTAGGAATATACATTCCTATGGAAAGCATACATAAGTTTGTTGTTTGCTACAGATTGTCCCTTTGCTGCTGATGAAACACAGGAATCCTCTCCCTCGATAAGATTCATTTAAAATGTTGCATTTGTTCGTAGGTCATCTTTCACACTATCAAATCGCTCTGCCTCAGCAAGACACCACAAATCTACCGATCTGCAATAACACTGCCTGAGAGCATTAAGTGTACAGCAAAGGCAAAGTAATTAATTTAACTTTTCTAAGTTTGCTAGGAGAGAGGTAAGGCAGATTTGTGTTACCTTACATTTGGTTTAGAATAACGGTCCCTGATGCTCTGCTGACAGCTGGTACCTAGTTTGATTATTGCCTTAATCATCTGCCTGAGCTTGAGGGGTTCTGTTAACTTTTTTATGCTTAATGTACTGCAGTGGACTTTCAATACACATGCAGTCCTCATCAAAATATGAAAAAAATATATATTTCATCATTTAAACTCTGAGACTAGCAAGTTTCAGAAATCCCTTCTTAAATACCTAGAGATTTAAAGTCTAAAAGTTTACCAAGCATGCAGCAACAAAATCTCACAAAACCTCAAATGATCATTTGTTAGCATTAGGATCAAAGGCTTCCCAACCAGGATCAGACACTCACTACTCCAGGGCTTTGCAATGACAGAATAAAAGATGGTTTCTGCACTCAAGCACTTAATACCTAATGGTAAAATCTAAAACACTAACATTTTGACTCTTGCTCATGAAAAAGCCATACTTGAAGGGGAGAATAGTGTCCAAGAAGTTGTAATGATCCAAAGTTAGACCCAATTCTCAGGTTGTGAAAGGAAATATTTTTATGTTGACCCTTGAACTGGTCTAGACTGCCCTTCAGAAGCAAAAAACAAATGCAGTGCCCAGGCGAAGAACTTCATCCATTCTGTCTTCGGTAGTAATGTTCACTGGATTTGAAAGTCACATGACTGAAGGCAGCACCAAGTGCAAAGGTCAGTTTTCCAAGAGGATGATTAAGGAACACCATTAACAGATTAGCAAAACTCATGTTAGGCACTTAGAACACAATTCAGCAAAATGCCCTTGACTCAGGAGGTTCCTCATCAAGCCATAATGCTTTTATCAAAATGTCATCACATATAAACATGTGTCTGTCTCTTCTTTCTTTTGCATTTCTTTTCTGTGTACAGTACAATTTATAAAAAACTGTAAGTTTTTTCTCCCTAGATACGATATAACAGAGAGTATTTGCAATACGCTTTTTAACCTCAATCCTATGAACACTAAGGCACGTGCCTAATTTTATGTACAGGTGGTAACTCATTATTATTTCTGTAAGTTATTCACTGGAGTGCTTCCAAAACTGGAATCTCAGACTTTTAATTCTCAGCCTCTATTTACCCCTTCCTGGGTAGAAAGAGACTTGAATGTGGAAATTTCCTACAATGTTTTCCATTATAATCCAATTTGTTTTTACAGAAACTACCAATTATGTATGACAATTTCCTGCCTTGCCTAGTACAGTTGAAAGATGTAAATGTGACAAAGCTCTTATGATTTTCTTACTAATAGTAGTTTTGTAACCAATTATGCCTGACTATTACTATTAAAATTATATTTCCTATATTGATGCTTTGACAAAGGCATAAGAAGGATATTGCTAGGTACTGTATGTAAATTAAAATAAAGCAAAGCAAAGAGAATTAATTTCAGCTTAGCATAAAATCACTATGGGATTTCCCCATAACAACTTCTGCTAGGGAGAGTTGCTGGAATTGATTTCTCAAGATATGAACAATTCTTCCCTCAATAAATTGGCCAAAACTTTGCACTGCAACTGTTTAACAAGGATTAAATATCAAGTTCCATCCAGCTCTTGCCATGTTAAGTTCTTTCCTTCACAAACAAAAACAGACAAGAAAGCAGATTTGTCAGCGTCTTGTGGTTTTATAGTGTTTGCACATCATGGAGGAACATGACAATCATCATTTTACTGTCTTTCAGTCTGAAGCAGAAGTTACAGACTGATTCAAGTGGCACAAAGGACTGAGTCTTGAAAAGAAAGCAAGAGACGCAGCTGATACAGATTTTAGCATAGCAAATTGAAAAACTTAGTAAACAGCAGACTGAACTTATGGCAAAATTGTATTTTGTGCTACTCTGCACAAGCACACACAATAGAGGAAAAAATGATTTAAAAAAAAAAATCTGGAAGTTTTCCCCAGATAATTCACAGAACAAAGAACAATTCTTTGGCCAGGAGAATTATGATATTAGCCAGATATCATTAGCGTGCAGAAGTCTCAAGACCAGCTACAACACTTCTGTACACCTAAATACAAATTACTTTAGTTACGTTAGGATGAAGGCACTAAACTGGAGCCAGACTTTCTGTCTGTGGACTTCTGTACCACACTGGTCCATCCATTGGAATGCCTCCTGGGAGACTAGATAAAAATATCCTGAGAGGACCAATACTTCAATATTTTGATCAAGAGGAGAGTAACTGGAATAAAGCCCCAAAAGCTCAGTGTCCATTAGTGCGAGAAACCTATTTAATACTGCCTTGGAATGTCAGGTTTCAGCACATGTTCAAAATAATTTCATTTCTTGGGAAAAAACTGCAAACACCAAAGTGACTTTAATAAAACCTCAGAAAACAAAGAAATAGATTGTCAGGTAGATTCATTGTGACAGGAATTTGCATGCATGAAGCCTTAAAAATAAGCAAGAAAACAAGCAAAATTTTAAGAAGTGATTTTTCAATGGGTGGCTTGTCCTGAACAGACTTAAAACAAAACTGACCTCAGGAAAAACTGGAAGTGCTCAAATTAAGTACCAGTATTTTAACTTAAAGACACTTCCCTATCTTATGCAGGAATCTCAGATTTAATTTCAGCACTCACTCTCTCAAAGGGGACACTTGTCCCAGGAGAGATTCGTGCGGGTGGCAATGGAGGAAGAGAACACATCTCTTCTTAATAACCGTAGCTGGTGGCTGATGAAGGAAAACTCACGTACTCCACAGGGAGTCTCTGTTCCACGCTCTCTAGAAGGCAGTAGGAAAATCAACTCAGAGGTCTCAGACAAGGAGGGAGTGAATGGAGAGGACAACTGGAGGTGACGAGAGATACACTATTAATACAGGCGGACAAGAGAATATTTATGCGTGAATTTGGGAATGTCATCATGGGTGTTAATGGTGACAAAGTTTTTCTGTTTTATGACCAGACAAGCAGACAGTGAGCAGTAAAAAGCTTCTCAGCCCTTTCCAGAGAAGTGCACAAGGTTAAGGAGGCTTCCCTGACAACTTTCTGTCATTCTCAGTGTTATAAAAAATGGCAAAATATGATCATCAAGTGTGGATTTGTTTTGATTTTTCCACTTGGAAATCACATTCTCCCTCTTCTAAGCTCACAAAGGAATTGTATTATTTTTTTAAACAGTTGCACCTTGAGTCACAGCATTTATCTATGAATCCTTGCCCTCTGGATTGACCTGGGAGAAATGAATGAAATATAAATGCTTGGAGCTAGACAAAACTCCTGCTTAATCATCCTTCAACAAGCGAGAATAACTGGAATGCAATGGAACAAAGAATACACACTGTTCACAGGGAATAAGAATGTACCTCATAAACTTTTAAGAGATGATGACATCTGCTAACATGTGTCCTGTCACATCAACAAATGCTCACTTAAGAGCTCAGCATCGTAGAAAACCAAATCTGTCAACTGGTGCTCAGCTGCAAAAACCGTCATCATCCACACAAGTCACAATATAACAGCTCCAATGCCAATGTTCGCAATTTGCTACTGCAGTAAGTAATTAAAAATAGAAGTGTACTGGTTTTATGAGGTACAAAGCAGATGAGCAAATGAGCTGAAAAATGAGAGGTGATCTTACTGCTGGGAGGCAGCACAGCTTCCCTGACACAGGTGTAGTGTAGTTTTTATTCTCTTTCTATGCTAGCCCAGTAAAATAGCCAATACACCAAAATCCAGAGGGAAACAGCCACAGGTAGAAAACAGCAAGGCATGAAACATTCTTCTGGGAAAGCTTTATATTTTAAATGTAGAAGAGATACTCTGGCCAACCTCTGGCCAAATCTCTCCCAGTTCAGTTGGGTTTAAAGCTATACTCTACTGGTGCCCAGGTAAGAAGCAGCAGTTTGCCCCCTTTTAAAATGAGATACTTACCGCTGCATCCTTAAGCAAATCACTAATTTTAACATGGTTATTATAAAATTTTGACATCAAATAATTATCATACCACGCAAAGTGCTGAACAAGTATATACCAAGGAGAGGGTCCATTCTCAACTTCATAAATTCTCAGGCATAACTCAGAAATCTGCTGTTCTCCTGACAAACACACAACCTGAAACTTGCCTACTGGATCCAGGCCTTCCAAATAATCTCTGCCAATGAAAGCCCTCATTGCCTAAGGAGATGCTGGTTTGACTTTCCTTTTTCTCTTCTACTCCAACCACTTGTTAAACTGTAGAAATCATTTGAAAGTGTTTATTTCCAGATACAATAGCAGCTCTCAAGTGCTCCTGCACTCACATGTGGATCCCTATGCCAGGCCATAGTATGCTGTACCTCCTCTCACTGCATCCCTCTGCAGCCTGAACTGCAGCAGAACAGAGAGATTAAACGACTAATTTCTGATTTTTTTTTTCACCTGGTACTGAAAGAAACAGGAAAAAGAGCTGGTGAAAATGAGGAATGAAAGTTTGCATGGCAATGAGTAGAAGAGAAAGAACCGAAGGTGAATATCCTTGCCTGTCTGTATTTTCCCACTAGCTCTAAACTCAGCATCTCACTCCTTCTAAGTATGAAATAAGGACATTTGTTATAAGAAGTTGCCTTCCCTTAAAGCAATGTTTGCATTAAAAACACACTATTCTCACTTGGAAAATTTAAACACAGGAGAAGGGAAAAATTCTGCTTGTCCTTAGAGGAGTTTTTTTCGTGTGATTTCTTTTTTTTTTGTGAGTAACTTGAATATGTTATACAAAATGAGCTCAGGAAATACATGTGGAAGAACACTGTGTGCACAGGTGAGCATCTTGTGACATTAGATGCCTTTACTTTTTAAAATCAGGTAGCAAATCAACACAGATAAATAATTTAGCATCACCACTATTTTACACTACCCTGTTTCTTCTTCCATTGTTAGGCAACAATTTTATACCACCTTTCCAAGATAAACAGCTCTCTCAATAATTTTGAAAGACCTATGTGCTAACAAGACTTCCGCTGACAACTTCACAATTCTTGGAGTATTTACTCTCATAGTAACCCAATTCTTGTAACAATCCAATCTTCATTCTGGGTTAAGACCTTGTATACAGATGGAAATCATATGCAGAAAACATAAGGACCATATGTGCTAAACGTCACGTACCAGAGACTGAGTGAAGTCTATCTGTGGGGTCTTTCTCTTCTCCCATTTCTAACCTCTTAGGCACTTAGGCTCAGACACATCCCACCTTAAATTTAGACAACACTACAATTACATGCAAAAGCTAAAATTCTATGTAAATATGGCAATGGCAGTCACTGCAGGAAGGAAAAAGTCTACTATGTTTATTCTACAGGATCTGGAAATGAACACCTTTCCCTACTTGTGTGGATGCCACCTATTGGTACCAAAAAAACCCAAAACAAAACAAACAAGAAAACCCAAACAAAACCTAACCAACCAACCAATCAAATCCCCCAAAAAACCCCAAACCCCCAAAAGAAAACAAAAGAAACTCCAAAAAAACCCCAAAAATGGATTTTACTTTAAGAATTCCACAATTCCACACCTTTTGCATCATAGATGTCCATGACATTTGTTTACTGATGTTGATCTCAGCAGTGTAACTACATTAATTTCACTAACCCTTGAGATACTTTTGGTTTATATAAGACTTTATCTGCTGTTAGTACTACTGTCTGTTAATATGCCATTACTAATAGACCAAGAGGAATTACATTTCTGTTGCTGTTCCCAAGACATTTTTCGAAGTTATGAGCAGATGTTTTGTGAGCTACAAAATGTGCTCTGATTTTTAAAATTATGTGTTACAGTTGGTTTAGAAAACATCCTAAGGGCACAATCAAAAAAAGGATGAAAGGAATGACTTTATCACTGGAACAATTCAGCAAGTCCTGTGGGAGTCTATGGGCTACTCTCAAAGTGATACAAAGTTCATGTACAGCTAGGTTTCTCTCTTGTTTTGATAACTATTAGTTGGAATGGTTCTGGCAAAGTCACTGTTGTTACAATGCCTGAAAAATAGCAGAAGAGGATTTTATGACAGAGTACTGAAATGTGCACAGATCTGGCGCTGCGAAGCTGCAAAGCAAGGAAGGCTGTTTTTTACAAGACATGAGTAACTGTCTTTATCTCAGCATTCCAGAAATGCAGATTTTGCACTTGGCCTGTGACTTTTCCTGTTAACTTTCTTTTTTAATAGCTGCAAAAGGTTGATCACATGGAAGACTGGCCCATCTCTGGTTACCATCCACAGGTTCTGTCTGGACATTTCTAACCCACTGGTAGGAGAGGGGAGTGTGAAAAGCATTTCTGTAATGTACTGTTTCTCGCATCCTTTTCTTAAGCATCTGATTCTGGCTGGAATAAAGATGCTGAAAACATGCTAAACAAGCCCCTTATCTGACACAGTATGGACACGGTTATGCTCTTAAAAAGAAGTAGCTTTGCATTAATTTCACTTGAATAGAACAGCACAGAGAATGGTATATATGTCCATACTAACATCTCCCTTGTCCATTTTCCTCCTTCCACATATTTGTTTTGATTTTTTGTTTTATCCAGGCCTTTAGCTCTACCTCTCCCATCAGTCTGCTCCTGTTGCTACACACCAGACCCTTCTCACCTTTTCCAAGCAGCCATTCCCTGCACCAGCACCAGCCCAGTGGGGCTCCCGGAGCTCCTGCTCCTGCAGTCTGCCATTGCCTCTCTTTGCCTCCCTCACTCTTCTCCTGCTCTCCCACTCATTGCTCTGTGACCTGAACTCCTTTTGGACTCATTGAAGGGGAGAGGATGCTTAAAACTACTTGGGAGAAGGTTTCACTCCCCAGCATTACTCAGCCCACAGCCAGCCAAGGGAACCAAAAATTCAGTGAAAAAGGTGGGGAGTCAAAGAACAACATCTGCAGCTGGCATTGAAGTAAGTCAGACTCTTACTCATCCTATTCATAAATTTCCTGGTAAACTCACCCACCAGCCCAGTTTCTTATTTCTTCCTCTACTCTTCCAGATACTGTCAGTTGTTTCCATTTGTGCACTTCATCTATTATCTTCCTGCAATATCTCTTCCAACGCACGTCAGGAACCTCATCCTTGTTCCTCTATAAATTCTCCTCTCATTAGCAGCATCTGCTTCAGCCCTGCCTCATGTACTGTGTTTAGGGTCTGTGTCTCATTTCTGTCCTTGACTTCTTCATATTAACCCTCTGAAAACAGGGTTTACTGTACACTTTACCTCTAACTTCACCCAAGCCATAAAGAACACAGAGGTGAAAAACACGTACATAGGTCAGATAGCTGCAGTGAATTGACACAAAATTCACAGCTCACATACCTTGCCATACTTCTGTGCATACGATCCTGTGAGCAGCGAATGAAAAACTATGATTGTTTCATCCAAATCCCAAACAAATACACGCTGAAAACAGAATTGGGGAAAATATTACTGAACAAATAATATCACAGTCCCACCACCACACCACCCAGGGAGGCTAAAAGTCAACTGAGTCTTAAAAGGTTAACCAAGTACTTATTAACTGAGCAGGTTTTCTCTGAAAATCAGCAATAACAGTGTACCATGCATGGCAAAAACTCAGAAGGCAGTAACTCTTTAACTCTTCAACTATTTCTTATGTGTTCTCTAAAAAGCTTTTCACAAAAGCTCTGTAACACAGATTTCAGAAACATGATGGGGGTTCAGACATAATTGTTAAGGATAAACAGTACTTTCAGATACTTCTCTGTGAGTCTTATTGATTCAAGATTCTTCTTTATTTCTCCTGTATAACTAAAATCTTGGGTAAAAGTGCTATATGCCCCTGCCATATAGAATTTAAATAATACTGTAGGATAAAACAGATTATTTTAACTCAGTTTCATTCATTCAATATCACTCATTTTCACTGGTAAATAATAAATAAAAAAAAAAAAAAAAAAAAAAAAAAAAAAAAAAAAAAAAAAAAAAAAAAAAAAAAAAAAAAAAAAAAAAACAACCAACCAAAAGAAACCAAAAGAAACCCTGAAATGTAAGAAGTTAGTTTCTTCACTGGAAAAGTTAAATCCTTTGAAAAGCAAAAAAAATGTAAGTGTCGGTACAAAAGCAATAGCATTTACATTCAGTTCCTAGCCCTGCAGCCCACCCTGCTACCCCAGCTGGGGCTGTGTGGCCAGCCAAGTCCCAGCAACAATTTTGTCTTCTGCTGTACCCAGAGTTGCCCAGTGAAGGCAGAGCAGTGGGGCAGGCCAGGGCTGCTGGCTCGACGAGCTGCTCTGGTGGCAGCAGGGGACACACAGCACTGGCAGGCAGCACAGCACGTCCCTGGTGCCAGAGCTGGAGTGTTACACACACACACAGGCACTCTGCTTCCTCCTCCTGCTCCTGCCACCACAAGGCACTGCATGGCTGACACGACTATAATTATTCTGTTGCTAAGAGGTCACCTGTGCTTGAAATTGTCAACCCACAGATTAGGCAGATGTATTTCCTTGCTAAGGCACTGATCTTGCACATACTTAAGCACAGCCATAACTTCACTGAGGTAAGCTGCCTCATTGATATCCACTGATATAACATACAAGCACAAATGGGCGCCTAAATATTCAAAAGGCTATGGCCAGAGGATCCTGCATATTTACACTGCATCCATAAATACATGTAATTAAGCTGAGCGATATATTTGAGATTTCCTATTCAAAAAACTACAAGAAACCGTGACAATTTTGAGTACAGATTTCTACAGGTTCTATTGCATGAGAAACTGTCAGGCACGTAATCTAAGAGCTAAAAAACACAAGGCTGAAACCCACTTACTTTTCTGCCTAATTTTGTCATGCAGAACAGTAAAGTCTCACTGTACATGTATGTTTAAACAGCTACTACTCTCTGCTACATTCAGTTAGTGAGACTGAGTGCATGATGTCTTCTAAAATGCTTTAAGCTATTTTCACAGCTGCAGTATTTAGAATTTACACTTCAACAGAAGAAACCTCCACATTAATGTTCATCAATTATCACAGACATACCTCCAAGTCACTGTCCGGAGGGGGTGATGGATTATTCTTCCGCCCTCTACCCCGAGACTTTGACCCAGAACTCCTACATGTTCTCTCATCAAGATCTTTGATTGGCGTGGAAGGGCTCTGTACTGTGTCAAACTCCCCTGTAAAGTCAACCATTCATGTCAAAATTAGTGCTGGATTTTTAAATAATTAACTTTTTTTTCTCAAAGTTCAACATGTCTTTATCCAAACTCAATGACAAGAGACATGTAAAAAACTTGTATAAAAAGAATGATAATGTGGCTTGTCTTATCTAGATGGAAACAGCAGATGTCACATACACTTTTGACTTTACCAATGAAACACTATAAACCTTAGCAGAATAAGTGAAAGATTAAAATAACACATATGCATGTGCATATAGGGAAATATACACAAGCCCAGGCAAAATATCTATATATCGAAGGAAGATATATTTTAGAAGTCATACTAATGGCTTCTCAAAACATGAAGTGCTTTTTAATTAAAGTAGTTAATTTCCCATGTTTTAAGTTCAGCTAGGCTTATTTCCAAGCCCTGCTTTACTTTTACCAGAACACACTTTGGCACTTATCCATGCCCCAGAACAGCCAGGCAGCTTCCAGCTTCATCTCCTCCTCCCATGTCACCTGCACTTGAGTAAAGTTCACTTTTTTCTTCACCTTACCTCAGCCCATAAATTGCCAGAGGAAAGTCTTAATATTGAATACAATATTCCAGTTAGTACACCTGAAAGAGGATGAAGTTGTACTTGCTGTGTTCTGATCATCTTTCTCTAAGTATGAGGCATTGTGGGCTGTCACAGAGATTTGCTGGAAGGGTCTTTGATCTGGTATGGCACAGCTGGTCTTAACCACACTCAAGCCTATCCCTGACTTACCATTTAATCTGTTTTCCCTCTAGTGGTAACAAAGGGCTTTAGAGGTGATCACAAACCAGTAGCTGTGTAAGACAGACTGACAGAAGTAGGTATCTCCTGGGAGGATGGTGTGGAACTTCTCTCTACAAATTACTTTAATGCAACAGTTCAATATATGGAAAATATAATTTTCTTCATAACACAGTGCCCTTTCAAAACTCTAGCAATAAATGCAGTTTGGCTTGGTTCTTGAGTGCTAATTGACAAAAATTCATTCTCCTTCATCATTTATCCTATTAATAATGATTTGATTTTTCTCCACTGAAGGAGGAAAGGGTACAGCTTTGATTTGACATCTGCTACAGATTTTGATTCAAGGGAGTCCTTGAGCTGCCTGTAATTGAGCATTTCTGGGCCACTGGTAATACTTGTTAAAAGTGCTCATGATGGCACATCTACAGAATAAATTAACACTTGGTACAAACATTTCCCAAAAATCATCTATGACACATCTGATTTTGAGCTGAAATCCGATTTTTTTTTTTTTTTTTCATTTTTAATAAAGAGCATCACCGAGTGTCCAGCAGATGAAGGAGACTGATTTTTCTGCTCTATTCTGAACTTATAAGATCACATCTGGAAAAATACGTAGTTTTGGGTCCCCACGTAGAAGGGAGATATTGTCAAACTGGAGTCAGTCCAGGTGAGGGTCACCACGACAGTTAAGGGGGCTGAGCAAGTAGTAAAATAGGCTAAGTGACTTTTCATAGAGGTATGCAGAGAAAGGACAAGACACACAGACAGAATTCCCTACAGAATGGAGAGAGAGAGAGTTCCTGTTGACTAATCATTTCTATTCCCAGCATGGTGTTGATGTCAGCAAGGTCACTGCAGGCAGTGAAGCAATCAATAAGGATCACATTATCTTAGCTCTTTCCCCATAAGAACAGCAAAATGTACTTTGGTAATGTACAAATGTACAAGAAGCATCCAAATCAGAACGCTTGTGCAGCAAAAACCTACACTGGCTTCCAAAGAAGTTCTGAGTGTTCAGAACTTCAGAGTGTTCAGAGTCCTGTACAAAAATATAGTCTCCTAGATTTTTATGATGGAGTGGAAAAAATGTCCCAAACCAAAGCCCCAGAAACAAAAAGGCAAAAACTAAGCAAGTGAAGATGAATGCTTACTTTCTTACCATAAAAGTCTTCTTATTTATAACATTTCAACACATTACAACAAAATCAAAACTCATTTCTGCAGTAATATACTAAAACATCTGTTCTCAATGACTGTGTTTATTCTAATCTACCAAAAATAAAATATATAAAAAAATCCCTGTTCTAAATCTGCTCTCAAAGTACCCAACAACTGAAGCAAATAACTCCAATTTTCATTTAGCATTAGCCATTACCAGGTGCTCCAGGCTTCTGCTTGGGTCAATGCTGTACATGATTGCATAATTCTCTATTAACCAGTACTGTAACTAATCACTGTTCCTTGTAAAATCTAGATATTTAAAGCCAACTTTATTTCATTACGTTCATCTCTAAATCAGAATGAGCAGCTGTCTCTTACTTGAATGCAAGGTATGCATCTATTTTAGAACTGCAGAAGTCAGTAGTGCTTGTTTTTTAAACAACTGTAGGCTTAATTGCTTGATTTGCTTTTTACCAACACCAGTCTAAAGGAGAAACTGCACTTTTCTTATCCTCTGTTTGCTTTAGAAATGAGGTCAATGCTGATAAAATGAAAACTTATTAAAAATTCAGCCCTGTAACATAAAAGAATGTAAGAAATTCTAGTACCAAAGAGTATTGAAAACATTACTGTCATGAAGAGCTCCTACTGCAGCTCATATCAGATAGAAATTTTTATTACAATGTTTGAAATTTTTTAGCTTTTTCAATATTCAACACATGCCTAATAAATATACCTCATAGCCTCTTCCCACCGGGACTATGAGGAGCACCAGTGATCCAAGAAAACAGGAGGAAAATGTTAAAACCAGAAAATGGAATGACAGCTTTATCACAGATGTTCTTACACATACTCATACACTTGTCCAATATGAAGCCTTACATGCTGTGGAGACCTTGCAGCAGCTCCAATTAGAGGACAGGGAATTACAGCACCATATTACAAAGGGAATTACAGCACCCTGTTACAAATGGAGGCGGTCTTTCATATCCAGGACATTGTTTCCCACCTCTAGTTCGATGATGTGAACATCCCCTCCTCCTTGTTAAAACGCAGTTCTTAAGCAGGAGAAAAGAGTTAGTGCAGTCTGAATATAAAACTAATGCCACCTCCCAGAGAAGCTGCAAACAGTGACTTCGTTGTGGGTCCCAAATTAAACTTTGCTGCATCCCAGTAATGGAATGGGAGCTAATATCCCACAGTGATTCACCTCCCCTAACCCTGGATATATGATAGCAAGGTGCCCTCACATGAAGCTTTTATCGAGGCCTATATCCTCTGCTAGAGTTTTATTTGCCCTAAATTAAATGTACTCATGTATTCATCAAATATACTCAAGTGTACTTATCTCCTGAGACCTCACCTCCCAGTCCATCTGAGTTATCCCTGTTTGAGATGGAGTGCCCTAGGAGATGCCTACTTGTCTCACAAATGCTCTGTGGTAACAAGTGCATTTTGAAAAATCTTGATGTAAGGCAGGCACAGTGCAAGCTCAGAAGAGGAGTCCCTGGTTTAAGGAGCTGAGTATTACACAGATGTGGAATGGAGGAATTTCTGAGCCCCTTCGTACTTTCCTTACGGATTGACTTTTGTTACATATTCTTCTGACACAGAGCAGCCAGAAGACAGCTTCAACATTACAAGCCTGCTTTTTTTTCTGACTTGTAGTGTGTTATTGTTTGCCATGAATAGCAGAAAGAGTAAAGTCTATTTCAATTTTCATCTCATTTTCTTTACACAGTCAATAAATAAAATTGTAGCTGGTATTAGCTCTTGATCTGATGGGGCTTTATTACAAAAATGAGAAATCCTGTATGTATGAAGAGTACTAGAGGCTTGATTAGATATTTGAATTAAGAGCTAGTGGAGATGCCAGAAGAATGAAGTGCCTTACTGTGTTTAGTCTTAGGTTTTAGTTGGAGTAGGTCTGTTAAGAACTTGTTTGACAGTAAGTGAACACAGTGAGTGCTAAAGATCTGCAGTATGATCTAAGATATCTGAAATTATCTCCAAGACACTGCCCCTCAGCAGTGGAAATTTATTTTTACAGTGACACAGAAGGGCACAGGCATGTCATGTATTCACAAAGTGGGTGTTTCACTCTCAGCAGAGGGCTGCATGATCACTGCAACGCTTCACAGAAATAAGGAGCAGATGGGGCTGAATTTGTTAAGTTCAGATGCACAACGTACTTAACAAGAGAACAAGTTCATATGCTTAAACAATCCACAACCAAGAAACATCTTTACTGTTTCACAGATGTGAAGCCTTCAATACTTTTTCTACCTGTTCAAACTACTTAATATTCCTTTTTTTTTTTTTTGCTAATTCTATTCAATACTAATGGTACTTATAATACATGATAGGTTTACACAGCATTTCCAGGAAACACAGATACCTAGGGCAGAGACAACATGGGAAACTGATTTTCTCAAATAAGAATATGAAGGAATAACAAAGCAGCAAGTACACAGGACATACACAGTTATCAAAACGCAACTTGTAACTTGTGACTACACTCCGTACTCTTTTAAAAATTCTTTACATATGATTTGTGTCTGTTATAGATATCCTCCACCTGTTGAAATTTCACTTGATTTCACATTACCTGTAGGTTCTTCTTCCTAAATTTACATTCTGAGACTACTGAATAATTTAACATTTTTCATCAAAAATCAAAGGAATGTGTGTCTCCCCATCGCCATTCCATATTACACCCATATCCATACCATACCACACCCCATCCCAAACACACACACAACACATGCACACTGCTACACTTTAAAAATCAGCCTGAGGAAAACACCTGTGTAGGAAAAATTTCCACCAATTTAATTAAAATTCCAGTATTTTTAGCAAATGTAAGCAGTTTATATTACGTGTGAGTCCTTGCTTATACTTTTCTACACAGTTACCTTTCCTTTGTACAGATTCAGTACAATAACACCTTAGTCTTTCTACTGTATTTTTCAGTAAGATGGTGCAGTTGTTAGGAAGATTTATGCAATAAGCTGATTTTGTGATTAAAGCATAAATTCCTCCCCTATCCAGAGACTAATCCAGAAACCAGTTTGTTAGTCTTTTTAGAAATGCTCACAGTCTGTGGGCACGGCAGACACAGCCCATGCTGGCTGAGTGAAGCCACCATCCCTGAAAGAGACTGCTCTAAGAGTGCTGAAGAAAAATGAAGAACTGCCACTACCCTCCAGAGGTGTCCTAGGAATACAAGAAACAGGCTACTGTGCTGTGGTGGCTGTGCACAAGAGGGCAGAGCTGGGCAGGCAAAGGGAGCCTCCTCATGTCTCTTAATAATCCTTCTCTTGCAAATTCGACTACTTCAACACAATTTTTTTTATGGTGCTAATAAACCAATTTCTCTAGTCTTGGTTACCTAAATTAGTGAATTAGCAAGCATGGCTTATATACATTTGAATACAGCTCATGTGCTCTTACTAGCGTGGCAGGGGCATAATTAAATGAAAAATGGTGTCTTGTTTTAAATTCTTTACAGCAATACTTCAGAACGTGTAGGTGGAAACAGCAATGTTCCACTGCCAGTGATACTGACAACCATCTCAGTCTTCAAAAATCTTTATTTAATTAGCAAACACACTGGACAGGTTTCCCAGCTAAACAGTAAAAAAGCTTATTTTGAGTGGTTTACATGATAAAGCTTCCTGAAAGGCACAAGCTTAAAAAAATCAGTATTCAAACAAGACATTCAATCGATGCAAGCTGGATATGGAAATCTTGTCTTTATACAAACAGAGAATAAAATACAAAAATTGTTTTCACCTGAATGTAGATCTGTACCTGGTTGACTAGTCAAGCCAGGGAGAGAGTCCTGTAACTGGTAGGTTGATGATGATGAAGTGCCATCAGCCGTGTTGTTTGAGGTCATATATGCACCATATGTTGATGCTGAGTAATACTGTGCATACTGATTTTGGCCAAAAGCTGTGTATGATGGATAATCCTGAAACAGTAGATGCAGCAGAGCACTCAATTAAGTACAGTAATGAGTGAATTTTTTCCCATTAAAAATTTCTAAGCATACAATCATATGATTTTTACTAGTGTTTTGAAGTCTTGGTTTAGTGCTTTTTAAAAAAAATTAATAATATTTAGTGTTTTTTAATTTAAAGATATTTATTAAAAGACTACAGGGAAGCTGCTGAAATATTTAAGTGCTAAAACATGTTACTAGGCTTCCAGTAGGATTTTGATAATTTTCCACAGAAAATAGCATTGAACCACAGTGAGTCTCATTCAACATAACAGATCTAAATTAAAATAACATGCTATTGGTGGAGTTATGTAAGTCCTTTTGTAACTGGCAAATAAAAATGGTAATATTCATACCTGTTGTGAACTACTGAAGTTTGTAGAATTTGAAACAGAATTGTTTGAATAAATAGTGGATGATGGCGTAAAACTAGAACCTAAAATTAAAAAATACAATTAACTGTGAGAACTTGCTTGTGAATCAAAATAAAATTCCAATTACAATATTCCATGTTAAGATGTAGATGAATCAGAACAAAACCCCAACTTTTACTTTGCGTTAGAAGTATGAAATATTGTAATGAAACTTTAAAAGAAATGAAAAGCTACTTCCACGCATACAGGCATACGTTCCTCTTCACACCATGCAAGGAAGATATCAGCAGCAAGTCATATCACCGATTTAGACAGCATTTTTCAGTTTATTGCAGTCTCACCTCTCCTCAAATACTGTTTTTCTCTTTTGCCTTCATTTCTAACACTTTGGTGTTTTGTTTGAGAAACAAAAACCTTTCCAAAAGACTATATCCATGTGTTTTTAATCAATCTGTAATGAGGCATGTCCTTGTTTTCAACATAAATCAGATGATTCATATTGCAGTTTGTAATATGCAGAAGATTAACCATTGTATAAGAAGCTTAAAAATTATCCAAATACAACAGGCTGTTGATGACCAGAGGGTAATAAATGAATTATTAACAAATAGTAAACGAAAGAATAAATATCAATTAAGGAGAAGTTCTAAAAAATTACGTTAATCCAAAGAGAAAAAAGTATCAAATTATGTCACAATCAGAAACACGAAAACAAGGAAAAGAGACTTGTATATGTTAGTAAATACAATGAATGCTTCCAGTCCTGCCACGTGATTTCACTCCACTACAAAATCCAAAAGAAGGTGCAAATAGGGACTGCATTCCATGACCAGATCTAAAGTAACAGATGATAAAAATGAATACACATATGCTTATTAGTACTGGAAAGAAGTACTTAGCTTTAAATTTTAGAGGCGGCTACTCACCTGGCATCTGATAAGAGTAGGGTGTTTGGCCTGGCTGTGGGGTGGAAAACCCTGGGCTGTAACTGAGGCACCCACTTTGCAGGGGAGATTGGGTCTGCGAGAGCCCACTTTCCGTCTTGATGCCTGGCAACATTACACCCAAATCTGTATAAGAAATTAATTTTCAACTGATTCTTTAAAATATTTTGTTACAGTTGGGAAAACAAAAGAGAAAGCAAAAAAACATTCCAGTCGGCATTGCTTTTATTTCTACGTAAAGTGAAGTAATAAGTGGTCAAATACCGTAAGTGGGTAAGCTGTAGGGCTGTCCCGTCTGTGAGTAGGCTGTATAGACCGCTGGTTGCTGCATTCCTGAATACTGGGTCTGTCCGGCATAGGCAGACATTGTTTGAGCTGCTGGTGTAGAAAGAATGTGTGGATAGGGCCTAAATATCAGGAAAAATAGCATTACTGTGGCAACAAATACTTTGTATGTTGATTCAAGCAATAAAGTAAAGAAAAAGGTTTAAAGATGTCCAAAGGCAGTTCATTATTCTGCCAACTGCTCCTCTTCTGGGATTTATTCCATCCCCCAGTGAAATAAGCTGAAAAACACTCTGTCCCACATTCCCCAAGGCACAGTGAATATTTTATGCTGTCCCACCATTATTTAATTCTTAAGCTACCGGGTCCACTTTTAGGTGGGCTGTGCCACTGCTGTGTGCCTTTATATGGATTTAACCTCTTTCAGCCAAGATCAGAACGCTTCCATTATTAAAGCCCCCAAGCTTTTTTAATCCAGTGGAGGGAAACTTGGACTACAAGGATAAAGGAAACACAGAGGCGAATGTTGAAGCTAGTACATTACGTCATCTGTGTAGGTTCTACTTCAACAGACATGTAGCCTCTAGCTTCACTGAGAGATGGATCCTACCCATTGAGAGCACCACAAAAAATACTGACAGCAATACTTTGGTAACCAGATGGGCCTTAAATGTTTGGAAAATATGGGCTAGGGAAATAGAATGGAAATCAAAAAGGTCTTTTATTTATGAATACTGAGGTTTTATAGAAACATTGAATAAAATCAAGTTTAAAATTTTTGCCCTCCAGAGTTGCAAAAATATACAAAGAAACATTTTTCTTGGATTGTTTTGTAAGTCAAGTAAGACTTTATGGACCAAGAGTTGAATAAACACACTCTGCAGAGTTACGCTAACTGAAACCTGGCCACTAAAAGCCATGACTAAATTTCAGATTCTAATTTTTTAAAAAATTTTTTTCTTTCTAATTAATTCAGTACAGTTGGCAGCATTTACTATCAGAAAAGGACTACTCATTAATTTAGATGCCAAAAAATTGTAACAGTAGATTAAAAATTCTATTAAACCTTGTAATGTATTTGGCCAAAAGTATCTGATATAGTTTGCCAAAACCTGGTTTAAGTGGAAAGAGAGGTCTTACTTCAGGCACCTACTTTCTGTATTAATATATTTTGGCTACCATCACACGAATGTAAATTTGTTAAAAAAAACTTGGAAGAGCTTAACTGGCTCTTGAATCTTTAGATTTAATGTTTTCTCTGTATCAAAGTCACACCGATAGCTATATCAAATACATAGAAACAAACAGATGGCATTCTGAAACTAAGAACCCTTGTGCAAAACACTGATCATAGGACAAGCAAACTGACAGACTGCCAACCGAAGCAGTTTCATACAACATCTTTGGTGTTTCTTCCTAAAGTTCCCACTCCTGGATTTTTGTGATTGCCCAAGAGTCAGTTTTCCCCCCACCAAAAAAAATAGTGTGAAGAAATTTTCTATTCTTAACAACACCCATTGGCTTAAAAAGAATAAGATTCAAAGCTAATCCAATTTATTTGATTTTTAAATCTTATGATTTCGGAGAGGTACAAGGAAAGGGTGGTTCATGATTGTGGAATGTTTGGAAGCGTTTGGCAATGCTGGCCGTGGAAGGGTCAGGAACAGGGTTACCTCCCAGTATGCAACTTGTGCATGCAATTGTGATTTCTATATATAAACTAACTTCTTCAAAATATATCTGTATATATTCCCCGCACATGCTGTTAAAATGCTGATGTCAGAGAATGCAATAGGCTGATTATTTTACTTCTATTTTGTGCTGATATTCAAGAGTACTTCTTGTGCAGCAATACTGCACAAAGCAGGATCTTACTCTGCAGACACATGAGGAAAAAAAAAGTTGGAGAGGGAGCCAGTACCAGAGTCAGTACTGTGGCTTAAGAGCTTTCCTTTTTCTCTGTTTCTCCTGCTGAACACTTGTTTGCAACAAACCACAAAACTGCCCACAGCCAAGGTCTATAAAAGACTAGAAGAGGTGCAGACACTAACTTGGAGGGATATATCTGTGGAGAGTACTGGTGCGCTGATCTGGGACTGTAGCCACTACTTGTTATTACTGCAAAACAAAAAACAAGAGTACAGCAGTTAGAAACACCATGAGACCTACAGAGCCAAACAGTATGAACTACTGCAGCAACATTAACAGAGAAGCCCATTGAAATGGAGAGCTTTTCAAGGAAGCAGATGTCACTTGAACTGCAACATCTTAATACAAAAATTAAAAAACTGCCAAATCATTCATTGTTGTGCAGAACTCTTTAGTTAGCACGGGTGTGTCAGGCTTTCTCAACACGCCTAACACGTTTCTGAGTATACTGCAGAGGCACGTATTTCATACATCATCTGTGATCCACACACTGTTGATCTTTCAAATTTGCAAGTTGTATTAAAAGGGGTAGTTAAAAAGAATCTTGTGATTTAACATATGGTATTTCATGGTATTGAAATAACGCACATATACCTTTATAGTCTCACATTAACAAGTTCAATTTTAATACTGGATAGGAAAAACATGTTTTATATGGTTGTGACTAATTTTAGTTAGCTTAGGTGATGGAAGATACTGGATTGAGCTCTAGAAAGCAATTACCATTCGTCTTAAACAGGACAGTTAGCATATATCCCCTAACAACAGCATTTTTATTTTAAAGGATGCATAAACAGTCCTGTTCAGTAGCCATCCAAATTGTGTATATCCATACTATTCACAGCTGCATTCTTCCAAGAAAGCTAACAGAACAATAGTCATAACCCATTAAAATTTCATCCAGAAGCAGTGCTCACACTGGATTAATTCCAAGTGTTTGGAAGTTTCCCTTTCCTTTAGCCATCTGTCTTGACTAAGACAGATGTATTCCAAATATATGTACTCTAAAGTGTTGAACCAATCCCTTCAGAGCAAATCCATACTGGGCAAACATACAGAGTGTCTTTATTAGGCCATCTGCTGTTCATTCACTTTTCAAAAGATTAAAGTAGTACACAATGAAGCACTGGAATTTCTTTAGTCTAATCAATCATAGTTGTACTTCAAAGTGTACCCTCTTCCTGAGTTATTCGTAATGGTAGTAGAAATGAACATTCAGAATTTTATAAGTGACAAACAGGTTTAGGTTCCTAACTATTTTATGAAACATGATATATTTCTACATCCAGCCCTAATTAACGTCTCTCAGATCTATTGCTTTGAACATATGCGGAACTTCATATTTTTAAAGCTAGTTTAAATGCATTTATAATGTGTAAGACTTAAAAGGAAAATACAGTAGAAGAAAAACAATTAACTTCGTTTTAAAATGTGCAGTTAAGTATGGCTTGAAAGTAAAGAAGAATTGGATAATAACTTTTAAAACATGTGCCATTAGATTTAAAAAAAGAGTTGATGTTTGAAAAGATATTGAAGTTTTCCCTGTGATGGACATCTGCTAAATTTCATTTTGTGTGGATATTGTTTTTGAGGGTTTTTTTGAGAATGCCTTTCCGTGGTTTAAGCTCAACCCACAGAGCAATCTGCTACATGTGCAGGCAGCTATTCCCAGAGTCAGACAAACCTATAGCTGTTTCTAGCAACATAACTGGTCCACAGAACTCTAAAGAATGCTCTTGGTTATTTAAGGCTCGATGAGTAATTAGTCTTCCCTGTTGTAGCTCTGTGACCTTTCTAAAGACAAGCAATAGCAGGGGAGTGACCTTGGTGGTTCTTAGAGCAAGGAACTTTTGTGATCCATTATCGGCTTATCGGATCATTTTTGCCATACTGCTTCACTTTTTGTCTGATTGTTTGCTGGATGAGAGCTCACTTAATTAATCAATTTGGTTAAAGCACATTTACCATGCCACCTCACCTTATGTAAACTACAAAAAAATTAATTACTATTCATTTAAATCACTTGAGCTATCAAAAACTAATAATTTTCAGCAAAAACCTGTTCTGCCTGCTTTATTATTCTTTCTGCATATACCTTATTTTTAAAATTCAGACAAGAAAATAAAATACTTTTGGAACGTGTCTGGTTTTAAATGTCCTTGATTTTTTTCCCAGTTTTCCTTGATGATACTACCAGTCGTAAGGAAGAGAAAGACGCAAGACCAAAAAATCTGTTCTTTTCACCGTTTCTCTGTAGCTTGTCCATGCAATTTTTGCACTACATTTTAGACTGTGAGATGTTTGAGAAACACAGGGTGTAAGGCCCACCACAAGAGAACATTATGACCATACCTGTATCTCACAGATGAAACTGCTAATTCTAAGGGTTATCAAACTTTAACAGCTTTGGCTGCTGGATAGCCTCCTAACTCCTCCCTTCTCTGAGGACTGTTGGCAGTGGAGGACATGGTGGAGGCAGGTTGCTGTGGGTCTTGTAACTGTGCCACTTTATATAGGCATTTAAATGAATGGGGCTAAAAGCTCTTTTGTGTTGCTTACGTTAAAAAAAAAAACATCAAATTTGTTTATTTTCCAAAAAACTCAGATATTCCTAAGACTTCACTACTTGAATTTACCAGAGGAATGCCCTTCAGGGCAGGTATAAGACCCTTGATCTTTCCAGTCCTCATTAACATTGTTTCGCAGAAGGGACAAGCTGACAGCCAGCTCTTACCAGTTATTCTCTTAGTTCAACTGGCCAAGGTGGTTGTGGAGGATTTAAATGACCATTAACTGTTTTAATAGCATGTGTTGGGTTTAGTATACTTATATGAGCTGGAGTTTTGTATTTTTTCATTACATATCTGGAAAGTTCTGTGCAAAAAGGTTAGGTTAAAAGGACCTCATTTAATTAACATCACAATCTCTATGCACAAGGGAACCAAGTGCAGCAGTGACATTCCCTAACTTCACCTTTATATCCTTCAGAAACTGTTTTCTATATTTATAAACTGTATTTTATATCCTATGTGTAATAAATACTAAGTAAAAACGATGAGAACATCAAATACCTCTCACACTACTCAGTTAAAATGGTAAAATAGTTCTCAAATTAATCCACTATTGTAAGCAATACATACACAATATTACAGCACAGCCGCTGCAACAAATTGGCAGTGCATGAAAATCTCAGTTCAGGGCTGCGCACCTCTCCCAGTCCTGTGAATGCCCACCCCGGTGGGAGTGTGCTGCAGAATCACAGAGCTGCAAACTGAGTACACTGATACTAATTACCAGCTGTTCTTCTTTGAAGGAAAAGGAGGAAGAAGGGGAGTGCACAACGTGACGCCTCACCTGGCTAACCCATGCCCAGAGGCACAGGTTCTCCCAGGGGCAGCTCTGCAGCACAGGGGAACCGGAGCCCTGAGCATGAGCTGCAACACACGGGCTGCAGCCCTGAACAGGACCTTGCCTAATCCCAGTGGCCAGGGCAAGGCCACTAGGGGAACTGCCACTCTAAATTCAAGAGATCTGTGCGCTTTATCTTTTCAGCTTTTCAATCAACAGTTCACAGAACCACAGTTTTCTGTGAAGTCTAATCTGTCTCTCCTGCCCTATACCTCACACAATCTGTTTGACCATCACTTACAGCAGGTCATTAGGGACAGAGGTGACTACTTTACACCCCACAGGGCTTGTTGAGCCTTCTGCTCAGCTCCAGGACAGGTCATGTGTTTTGACTGCTCTTGGGAGCATAGAAATCAATTTTAATGGGTAGAGTGTTTGAAGGAGAGGGTTTCTACATGGCAGACTCTCAAATGAATTCTCTTTTCACCCATGTCTCATTTCATAAATATTTAGTAACAAACCTAAATCCTTCCCTACTCAACAAAGGACACTTGGGTGCTTCTAACCTACGCTCGTAGAAGACAGAGTAGGTAATAGTGGCTTATGTTTTGAGGCATCCTCATGAAGGGAGGGCACAGGTGCTCTAAGACCTGCAGGAAAGTGCTGGCATCATCACTTTGTTGTAGTTGGGAGTAACACACATAAGTACCTCATTTTCAGTAAAAAACAAACTGTTCAATCTTGGGCTTTGTTATGCATTTTTTCAGTTGCAGGTGGCTCATTTGAAAGGACATCTGTCACTCAGCATTTACTGTCTTTGGCAACCCACTAAACTTCCCAACTAACCAGTTAGGTTAAAAATCTCAGAGAAATCCTGGTTTTGCTGAGTTTTTACTGCTCTTTAGCACTTCTCCCACAAAACCAGACTTCATCAAATTGTCTGATTTGGGAGTACGAGTAAAAGGCAAGCGTGAGAGTAATGTATTCAATCTTTCTGAAAGGCTGAGTGCGTTATCAGGGCAGCTCTGCGTCTCGCTCTGATGATGAAGACTGCTCCTCACCCAGACAGGCAGACTATTGATTTCCCACTGAGAATGACTGTACTCATTTAATGCTTGAGTTTGTGCACTAAACTGAGAATCAGGCTCGTATTTCTTTTGAGTACGCAGGTGGCTAACAGGCAAAAAAGGATTATGCGAAGCTCAAATTCCTGCTTTTTTTTTTTTTTTTTTTTTTTTTTTGGCACCAACTTTCCAGATATCCAAAGTGTAGAGGTCTCTAGACTTCTTTTGAAGTCATTGGAAGCTGACGGGTGATTGGCACCTGGGAAAATCAAGCTGTTACTTAGTTATCTAAACCTGAGCTGAAGGCTGCAATTCTTGGCACTCCAGTGTTGCCTTAGCCATGGAATAGAACTCAGATGCCTTAAATACATGGCAGAAGCTGATAAAATTTCACCAACAATGAAAAAAAATCATATATAGAGTTGGATATTTCATGATTCATAATCATTACAAATAAAATTTTAGCACTGAGTAAAAACAGAGTGAAAAAGAAAAGCTAAATTTTAGCCCAGACTATTTAATTTTTTATTGAACTTTTTAGCCTTTGAGGCTCCTTTCAGTATAACTATAATGAGGACAATGTTTTCATTTTTTCTAATCAGAAATAGTGAACACTTGTTTTAAATCTCATAAAATACCTTTTCTTCAGGCATTAAATTAGTTATAAATAATTTTCTGAATAATCAACGTTTGGGTTTAACTGATGGCTAAATGAAAATTCCAAAAACATACACCCAATTTAAAAAAATAAAATTAATTACACAGAAACATTGTGATTTCCAAAATATTTTAAATAGGGCTTGACTACCTGAGTGTACCAAAGTAATAGTAGCATCAGTGTGGAATGGTGATTCGTGGCTTTGGTGACATTTCAGTCAGGCCGTTACTGAACTGGTATTTCCAGATGCAAAACTTATTCTCCCTCCTCTCCTTGTTAATATTATTATTAGCAGTATTCAACTTAATGATTAGAAGGCAGATTATCTGTACTTTTCCACAGTTCATCACATTTTAATAATTTATAGGGATCTACTTAAACCACTGTTTGTTCGAATTTTTTAAGAAGTAATTGAAGCCTATGATTATTTGAAGTAAAACTACTTTCTTGGAAAGAAAGTAGCTCATCCCAGTGTAAAGAAAGTAACATGGCAATCTGGTCAGTGTTTAAACTAACACTGCTAACAGGAGTAAAAACATTAACACTGAGGTATAACCCTTAAGATCTGAAACTGTTCAAATTAGCATGGCTGTTACAAATACAATCCCTTTTTTTTTCTAATATCATACGAGACTAACACTGAGAAAAAAGATCTACAGTACCGTAATAACAGTATTACTTTGAGACTTTTGCATACAGCAGTGGTCTTAAGCATCATTAAAGCTTCTTTAAGATCACACCTCATATAAATTGCTGAGTTGCATTTACAAAAATGAAAAAGCTATTATTATTTCTATTATTACTATTATTAGGTATAAAATATTATAATATTTTATAGTAGCTTTGTAAAGATTGCTTCCATGAAAATATTAATTAGCGAAGGTTATTAAATGCTGCATTAATGTGAATCTAACAAAACGTCATCTTATTATGGCTTTACCTGACCCAGTAAAAGTGTCAAGCGATCCATCTCCAGTTGTTGTTGTTGCTTCACTGTTGTTCATGGGTTCTGTTTTGACTGCAAGAAGAGACACTACATAGAAGAATAAGTAGACATGAGATTTTACTTCTAGATTTGTACTGGAGTCCTCATGCCAGTCTCATTAGAGGCAGTCCAGCTCGAACAAGCACACGTGCAACAGCTTCAACCTTTACTCTAGCACCATACTGAGGCAATCGACAGGAATCTGACTGGAATGCCCATGCATCCACGCAGCTCTGTATCTGTGCATTCATCTAGCTATTGGTTTTAGCAACTGGAATATCTTCTGGGGAGATTTCAACCTAAATCTAAATGATTCTAACAATTCCCTAAGAGTAGCACAGAGGAAGGAAACACTAGCTGTCAAGGGATGTAGCATATAACAAAAATAGTTTTGCCTGACAAGTAAAACAACTATAATATGGTTTCATGCTCATACAGAAGCAAATTACTTTCACAGTGCCAGCATGTTGCCTTTCCCTTTCCCCTTTTACAGAGTCTGTGGGGGTCTTTTTGAGCTAGGTCACCAGCAAGCAATTTTCCATAAATGAAGAGAGAAGTTTGAAAAAAAAAAACCCCCAAAGAACTAGAGTAGGTCAGAAATAACAGCCATGACAAATCAGCTTCTTACTCAGAGGTTACCAAACAGCTTGGTCTACTCCGAACTCAAATTATTTCTTAAGGATCATCATGCAGTCTTACCATCCAAGCTGAAGCTGAAAGCACAAAAAGCACCACAGACGCAATACAGATTTTATAGTTTAATTTGTTACCGGGACAGAACATTTGGCATGGAATGGAATTTGGGAACCACCCGTCCAGTTGATGTGGTCAGAAACTGCAGCTCCTATTAGCTGTCTGACTGGCAAATGTGGAAGCCTCCACTTATTAGCACAATTTCTTTGTGAAGGTCAGTTAGGGTTGGGCAGGGACATTCATCACGTGGTTATTTATATCACAGGAGCGGTCGGTCCCCAGGGGCACAGAGTGAAGAGGCGATGAAGACCTGCACAGGCAACTACCACAGCTGCATACCAGGTATCCAAATTCCTAGGGCACAGCCTGGGATTTGTGGAGAAACCTTTGCTGTGACAGCCAGCCTGGCAGAGCCCCCCAGCAGGTCTATGATACGCCAAGGAAAGGCGTTCTCTGCCAGCTGGTTACCTGACGCCTCTGAGGGGGTCTCAGCTAAGCTGACCAAAGCTCTCATCTCTCAACATCACTGCATCCACGTTTGACTTCACTGGCAACAGTATGAGAAAGGGGGGAATTTCATGTTCTGAGCTGGCAGTGTATTTAAATAACTGTGGCTCAGATTCAAGTCACCTAAATCAAGCGTACAAAAGGTGCCTACTAATCTCCCTTTATGCTTATCTGAGACAGAGAGGTACTTCCAGAGGTTGATTCAGTCCAAGTACAGCCTGAGCTGCCCTCAAGTTCACCGTCCCTCATACAGTCTGCAGAGGAAAAGGCAGGGCATGAACTAAATAAAGCTCATGGGAAAAATGTCCAGAACAACATCTATAGACCCATTCTGCTATTCGTCCCTGTGTCTTTGAGCACACTGAGCTGTTCACTGGGAATTGCAAAGCTACCAGTAAAGCTGCCTGTGATGAGCCCCATGTGAGTTACCTCTCCTACAAAATCACATCCCATTTCCAGTCACACTGCCTAATGTGTGCCTTCCTTACTTCAGGAAGCCACATGGAATGCTGCTGATGTCTACAACTGTACAAGTCACCTGCAGTGAATTCAGAGGGACACCTGCTTGGATCAAGCAGGAGAAATTGGGATGCATTTGTCTCTGTGACTGGTAGAGTGCCCTGAAGCATTACCAGTGCACCAGTGCCAATCAAAGTAGTACCTTCTGGTTTCAGTTATAAAGTTGTATCTTTCCATTTACTGTCTGAGATTAAAAAATTTTTGAATGTGTGTCTTTTGAATGTAAACTTCTTGTCATTATTGTTTCTCTTTCATAAAACTACCGTGCCCAAATAGTCTCCCTGCAAGCAGCAGGATATAAATTCAATATGGAATCATTAAGGAAGAATTTTAGCCACATTTTTTCAAGCTGTTGTGCACTCCTTCCCATTTTGCTAGCTATTATCTTTTCATTGAAAAAAAAAGCTGTGACAAAAATTACTCAAAATGAAAAAAGTAATCCTTAACAGTAATCAGTCATTCCCATTTCTATAATTATTTGAGAAGGATATTATTTTATTTTCATCAGATCAATAAAACACATATCAAGAAAAAGTTCAAGGATTATTTGTCACAAAATGATGACCATCACTAAACCTCTCAGTCATGTGGAACATGTAAAGTATCTAAATTAATTTATTCGCTGACTACTACATACAGATGCTTCTATGTACTCCTGCAAAGTCAGGGCATCTTTCTACATGAAAGAAGCACTTTTTTATCTCTTTCTGTTCAAGAAGGTATTTCACTATTGTCCATAGTCAGCTACAAATGTTCAATATTGCATCCAGGAAGACAGTATGTGCTTAACTGTTATACTGAACAAAAACTTCAGTCATGAATTGAAATGTTTACTTTAGAATTGTGTCTAGTTCTGGTTAACACCAGCTGCAGTGCACTGCCATCAGCACAAATAGAGACCATATTTTTTCTTCCTCTGTCAAGCAAAGAATCTAAAACAAAAGAAATTCTCTCCCATACTTAACTTGAGGAAAAACATTATATTGGCACTGAGTTTTGTTGAAAAATACATATAGAAAGTGTTTTTTTCAATGTGCTTGATTTTTAACAGTTTTACTTTTTTGCATTCAGGTTTTATGACAGTAAGGAATTCATCAAGGTCCTTCCTCAGTGTAGCTAGAGATTTTGACTATTACCAATTTTTCTTTACGTTGTGTGTCTTTAAATGAAGAGGGGGAAAAAGCACAAAGCTACCTTAGGAAAAAAAAAAAATTCTAACATCAGTTCAAGAGAACTACTTTTTTTTTTTTTTTTTTTTTTTTTTTTTACATATTGAAAGAGTGAAAATAAAATCAAAAGCAATCTCTAACTGGAAATACATTTGAGTGCTGCTAGCAGTGAAGACTGCCTATGTTCTGCTTTCAGCTGGCATAGAGCGAGCAGCTGTGTGCTGCTTAGTTGCCAGCTGGGCTTAGACCACGGCAACAAGCTAACAGAGTAGAGCAACCAACATCATCAGGTGCTGGGGCATATGATGTGCAAGGAGACACAAGAAGCTGGGCTTGTTCTGTCCTAGGAAGAGGAGGCTGAGGTGAGAGCTAATTGCTGCCTGCAGCTAGCTAATGGGAAGGTGCACAGACGACAAAGAACAAAGGCACACTCATCTCAAAAGGTGCCCTGGGAAACAACAGGTGGGAACAGATACAGGCTGCACTAGGGGAAAAATCCAATTAGATGTAGGAGGAAAAGTCAATGCTGCCTTGAGTGACATGATCTAACAGCAAAGTTGGCTCTGCTCTGAGCAGTGCTTGGCCCAAATGCCTTCCAAGGATCTCATCCAAACTTCATTATTTTGAGGCTAACTCAGAATACAGATCCCAACAAGCAACAGCTTCTACAGCATACCTTCTTTACTTGATGAAAGGACGTAGCAGATCAAAATGACTGCTACTCTGCTGACCTGGTTTTTTTTTCTTTTTTTTTTTCTCTAAAGCATCCCTCTATGTTAAGGACTGAAAATTAACGCAGAGTTTTAGGGGCAAGAGGTGCTAATACTATGCATGAAGGAGGACAAACAAGTGCAACAGATGCTACAGCAAACAAATCTGATTTTAAAAGCTCATGTGAAACAATAAACCACACAGCTTGTCATGGAGTTTTCCTGGGAATATACTCAACTAGAAGCACAATTCTAAACATTCTACTGCCTATGGAAAATCAGATTTAATACAAGTAACACATTGTATTTCCTCACTACTAATAATCAGTAATTAAATTGTTACCTTTGACATTTACCTGAACATGCTGAACAGTTAAATGAGGTAACAGACTACGTTATCTCAGTCCTTCCTCAAACTTAAATGCTTATAATTGAGCAGGAGCATTCACATGGAAGGAGTTATTCTAGTGCAAATGATCTTTTGTGCTCAAGTCAAGTTTTGGGTTTTTTTGTAAATTTTCTTTGCGTACGTGTTTTACAAATGGCAAGCTAATTCTGAGGGATTTTTTAAAAAGACAAGTTTTTGAAATCTTCCTAACTTTAGTCCAAACTTTCACAACTTAAGCACCTTCATAACTACTTGTCGAGAAACATGGTGATGCATGTTTACACCTATGCTTAAGCCCATACGTACTGCAACAATGTTACATATAGAGTTATTATTAATCCTTACAACTTATGACAATTAATAACACATGTCAGGAAACCCAAAAATGAAAACAACAGCTTGGAAAATTTAGCCAAAATTTTGTAAAGTGGCAAGTTACATGTGGCAGCACATTAGACATAAACTTTGAATAATAATGAAAGTCATAGTACAAATAAGAACAATACTGACAACCTTGACTTGTGCTCAGGTAATCATGCAATGCTCTACTTAAAAATAGAAGAAAAGCAAATGGGCATTCTGTGAAAATTCCACTGGTCTGATTTCCACCAATGATGACTATTGGCAATTCTCAGCAATGCTGAACACCACGAGACAATCCCAGTCACTCAGAGCATGTAGACAGCTAAGCTAATTATAAGCGGGTTAAATTCTCCTTGCTCATCAAATGACTTTCAAAGCATTGTAAGATAACTGCTTGTTGCAACTTCCTAACAGTTTTCTGGCTGTGGGAAAAGCCTTTGAGAGAGGGTAGGGGAAAAAGGCGCAAGGGTTGAGGGGGAACCCCATGAGAATGTTCAAACTGCTTAAGAAAAGATTGGAGCAAGCGCAGAGAATGTCACACAGCACTCATGGAGACACACCACATGCATGCACTGTACCAGGGTCTCTCATACTTGTTGCAGAGGAGGGAGTACTGCAACTCAGCAACCAGTCTGCAGTATTTAACACAGTCATGTTGTCTCCTGAGAACAGGAATGGTACAACAGTTCATTCTCCCGATGTCTGTTCAGTGTAAATGAACAGTCTTCAAGGCAAATCACTGTTTTGGCACTTTAAGTCAAGCCTTTTAAGGGAACTGTATCGTTTTTATGGGTATTATTTTAACTGGTTTATTTATGCACATTGTATAATATAGAGGCATCTAGTTACTAGTGTTCTTTAATAGCATGCTTGAAGTTTTCTCTTTATGCTGGAATAAGGATTCTATTTAAAAATAGGATTCAGCCCTTCTTTGCGAGCTCAGTTACCCTCACAGGCACATCCACTTTTTATTGACATTGACAGACTTCTGTTTAAATAGGGTAAGTGAATAAAATGCTCTCCCTTGTGGCCAGAAAGAACAAACCAAAAAAATTTTCTTAGTGCCAACTGTTAAAATAGACAGCAATGAATAAACTCTAAAAATGAAACTCTAGTTTGTCTCTTATCCACGGTGTCACTCTCATGGACTGCACCTCAGAATGTGGCACTCTGCCTTCCACTACTCCAATTCAGCTATGGCAGAATTGATTATCTGAAAGCACTGGAATATCTCTGTTGTAGCTGCATGGCAGTGCTGTCCCAACAGTATCATCTATAGCAGTAATGACCAGCTACTGCTGAGGGAAATCTAACAATCTCTTTATTACAAACTTTCATTACCTCCCAAGAAATGGAATTCATTGGCAAAAAAAAATTACGTAAGTCTAATTTTGATGCATTTGACAGTGATTTTAATTTAACCTAAATGCATGTAGCTCAGGGTATAAGAGTAAATTTTTACTCATCAAGGAAGTATGACACAGAAAACGCAATTTATTTCATAAGTTACCAACAGGTATAAGCAAACATTTAACATTGTGTTGAAAGCAACCATTCAAAAATTTTCCTTATTTCATCTTTGCACCTTGTTTCAGTTCTGCTTCTTATTTCAGTTGGTGCAAATCAAAGAAGTGATGTTGGAATTAGAAATTTACACTTGTATGACTGCCAATTTTTCATAATTCCTGTTGGATTTATAAATGGGTATATGGTAATTCTGGAAATTATGGTAAAAAATGCATATGACTAAAAACTAGCCAAACTTTCTGTGTGCCAGCTGTGCCTCATACTTACCTCCTGTTCCATTTGTTGTGACTGATGTGCTACTGAGATTAGATTTATCCAGTTTGGAACTACCTGGTGCATCACTACTTCCAACAAGATTATGAGGACTTGCTAGATCCTGCATTTCCATAGACCTGTTAAAAACCAAGGGGACAGTATTAATGCATGTGATACTATCTAAAATAATTTTTTTCCATAATAACTTTTTTTAAAAATATATATATGGAGAGTTTGCAATGCAGCCAGATTAACAAATCAGTACAAGTTCCTTTGACATCATTGTTTTTCACCAAACCTAGGAAAGTAGGTAGCAACAACGTCGCTATTTTTCGCTTTTCCTTTAGGTATTATGAAGTGACACAGGCTTATGAAACTGCTGCTGAAACACATCACAGAGTCTGTGCATGAGGTAGAGCACGTATATGGATGGACAGATGGAGAGATAAATGAACAAATTCAGGTATACAGGAATTTCTTAGAAGAAAATAGAGAAATCCGGTGAAAAGTCAGACGTTACATAGAAAGCCAAAACAGGAATTTCTGCCTCTCATTATCTGTATTCCAGGCACCAGCAGTCACTGCACTCACACTAAATCATAGGAACAGACCATACAAGTGAATGAACAGAACTTTCACGTACATCTGGAAAATTCTTCCCTCCTACAAATGTGTATATTCTTCTTGGATCACTTGATATTTGTTTACTTCTGCGTAACTTCTGGAAAGCTTGCAAAATTTCAAGTCGATTTAGACTGCAATGAATTCCAGTATCAGAGTTACACTGGGGGCTTGTAGATGGCTTTCATGCAGTGACAACAGATCTACCTTTCTCAGACAAAGACAGAGCAGACAAGGAGCATTTCTTAGACCGGTAATTGCAATCCAATTTGCAGTGTGTGCTCACCTATTCCTTGCTTCATTTATATATTAATTACACAGGATTTTTTTTCCCCCCAGAGAAACAATTTTGCTATATATAAGCAAAGTTGCCAGCCCATGTGTAACAGGAGAACGATTTACCATATGTACACTCCAAAGGCCAACAGGAAGATTGTCTTACAGAGCTGTAAAAGCCCCATTAGATTGTAGAAGGCTGAGATGGTGAAGAAAGAGATGAACAGTTGGAACGGTTCAGTAAGACAACAGCTGCCAGGTATTCATATTCTGACCAGGACAGTCAATGGCAAATCGTTAAGGTGACACCCAATATCTTAAGTATTTATTGCAATTTTCACTTTGAAACTGCCTATCTTCTGTGCTCCACACATCCTCTTCTGTGTAAAAATAAACAAAACCACACTACCTTTCCTAATAAACAAAACCACACTACCTAATATGGGTCTGCTGTCTGAATTTGGCTTTTTTCCCCTGCAGAAAATGAAATTATCTGGCATTTTGTGCTCCTAATTCTGCTGATCTCCTGGACGCTTTATTACCTCACATTACATTCACTTAACCCAAGACACAGATTCAGAGCTTTCATGTCTTGAATACATACAAGAAAATGTAGAAAATACTACATCTCAACTGGGAAAATGAATTAAGGCCTTACCTGAAGCCACATGAAGCAAAGAATCTCATTTACTCAAGCAAATGCCTGAGTCAACCATGAGATGCACTGCTAAGCCACTGGCAGAGAGCCTCCCCAGCAGCACTCTGGATGAGCAGGAAAAAACTTGCATTGCTGCAGGCCATGCATCAGCAGGTAAGAATTTTACAGCCATATTCAAGGAAATGCAAAGGCATAAACTGCGACCTGAACTGTGTTGAACCAAATTTCTTCCTCTAATTGTATATACATTTCTACACATCTGTCAGCAGAGCATTATATTTAGTGTCTACTGGAAATGTGATCAGTGTTAGATGAAATGAAATGAACTCAAGTTGTTTACAAGTCTGTCAGGTTTTGTTTAGCAGTTTCTGTACAAGGATAGTAGCTAAAGGTTAAAAAAAGTCTATGGGTTTCCATCTTGTGTGTATTTAAGGGAGCAGAAGAATGCTGCACAAAATAAACAACGCGTGTTTCATTGCATATACAGTGTAATGCTCCCCACGTGTTCACTTGGCAGTTTTAAATATCATTATTTCCTGTTGAAGTATCATCAGCACACAGATACCTAATGGGCAGTTCCAGCTTAGAAATTTAACACGTGTTTTATTTCCCTTGGTTAGCATGAAAGTTGCAATAATTTCTTCTCAGGAAGGCATATATCGTTGCCACAGATGCAAATACTTCAGCAGCATTTCATAAGCAAAATCACTGGCTCACCTACCTAGTATATTTAAGAAGTATCCATCTTAAGCACTTTTCAGAGTCAAATGAATCAGGTTTTCTTAATCAAATCAGATCTTTTAAATCAGAAAACTAGGTCCACTAACTCTCATTTTCTTGGCGAAGAATAGAAACAACCAAATTTTGTAAAAGGAATACTCTTTGTTTCAAACCAGCATGAAACCTGCTGTGCAGAGAAGTATTTTTATCGCCCTAATTTATTTTGTATAACAAATGGCATCCCAGTCCACAGACAGGGCAAGTTAATTAACTAAAATTATTTTAAAAGTAGTGCATTCCCAAATAGACAGTTTTTCTGCATGAGTAAAAGACATCTTGCACTTACTGGTAGTCTATTAAGAATAAAAAGGATATCCAAACCAATAAAAACTTTCACAAAACCATGTGTACACATGGTATTATCCTGGGTGCTTCATCCTGTGTGAACAAGTAGAGGGATTACTTTAATACATCCCTATGTGATTTATCTACAGAAGTGCACATGTTACCTTCTGTGTAACACATATTATTCAATTCACTTTTCTGGATGCATTTAGTTTACCTTTAGCCTAAAAAATTCTCAGAAAGATGTAACAGACTTACTAAAACCTTATCTTTCAGTGAATGAAGGATTCAGGAAAAATGCTTAGTAAAATGGATGAAATAGTTCTAACATCTTGAATTAATTTTGTCAAACTAAATGTTTATCAGAGTCCTGCTTTCACTGACTTAATCAGAAGCAGGTTCGGGTTCAGTATGTGCTTTCCTGCACTAAAAAAGAGTTTAAAAGAAATGTCTGAAGGAGTAATTAATACTTCTAAGTTCACGCAGCTATTTATTAAAGACTGCTTTCTAGTAAATGCAGTGTGTTCCAATTTAGATGGAATAAAGCTTATTGTTAAAGGTGCTTAAAAAACTACACTGTACAATTTTATTTTACACATTTTGTTTCTCTGCCAGGCACATAACTGTCTGAGCTTTAGTTTTCCCCCTCCTGTGATGTCTCAGACTGCTTTTTGGAATAATTAAGTAAAATTCTACATTGTATAAAAAGATAAATTTTGACAGGAAATGGATTGCTTGGTAAGAAGATGTTTTAATTATCTCTTGACTGTTTGAAGAAGGTTTGCATTATTCCCAGCTTCTGAGCAAAAACCTGAAACTTGGCAAGCCAGATGTGTCTTTTGTTCTGCTTTGGCTGTTCTTAAAGTCTTTGAAAGTCGGTATTTGCACGTGCTTAGTGGATCATTTCAGAAGCTTATTGGAAAAGTCTCTAAAACATCCCATTTCATGGAACAGTCTCCCAGATCTCAGTGGGCTTTAACTCCAACCTGTGGACAACTCTACCCAGCTAAAGACGGTTTGAATCAAAAATATGTCCATGTGGGAATTCCGAGCCTTCCCCATCAGAGCATATTCTGTTCCCTAGCTTGAAGTTACATCTTCTCAAGGGTTAGCCTATGCCCAGAAGTGGATTAAGGAACAGCACCCAGAGAGGCAAATTCCACCCTCTTCTGTCTCATCTTTACAAGTATGGATGAACAGAACTTGTGCCCCACACCAGGCCACCAGAGTGCACAGCCCAGCACCATAACCCAACTTTGCACAGGAAGATATAACTAGGACTGATTATGATTGCCCCATCTGACAACTGCATCTCTGCATTTCTGTACAGCTTTCACTGGTTGTTTTAAAGATAAAAAGCTCAAGCCTTGCTTCTATGGTTGTGCTTTTAAAATTCCTCTTTTATTTTCCTCCTTTATTACAATCACATATTCATTTGTGCACTGCATTTTTTCAGCAGAGATAAAATTTATTTTCAGAAAATCTGGGTTGTTATAACTCTGTTATCCATCTGAATTTCGAGTTTAACTATTATGAAGGTGGACTAAGAGCTGGGTCCTTCTACAGGTGGTCATTAGCTTGATTTTTTACCAACTCTACAAGTAGAACATATTTACATAATTTTCTTGAAAGAGATGATGTTTTAAAATGTAAATTTTTTGCTACATAATCCAGATCAAAGTTTTTTACCAACAAGATCAAATGTATGAAATAATTTATCAAAGATTCATAAAAGAATAAACATTCTAACAAAAAAACAAAGTACCTCAAATGCCAGCCTAACTGGACGTTTTACAAATACCAATTTTTCTGTGCAGAATTTGAAGCAAATCCAAATTATAGTAGAACTGAAAGAAGGACTAGATGGAGGCTATTTAAAATTGAATAATTTAATTTAGTTTAATCATAACAAAAATTTTTAAATTATTTTATATTCTTTGATAGGAAATTTGCCACGTTTCTTTAGCAGAATCCCACTAAACTGCATTGTGGCAAAAAACATATATTATTGTTGTTACTGTTGTTATTATTATTATTATTATTGTTGTTGTTGTAGTTGTTAGGTTAGTTTCCCCTCTGCTTTTCTTGTATCCCTCCTGTCATAACCCCAGTTCTTAAACAGTCCATACTTTCTCACAGAAACCTGGAGTCTTGTCCAATTAAACATCAGCTACCCTGTTCTGAAATTAAACAAACAGGAAATTTCCCTTTATTTAAAATCAACTTCTAGTGCAATAGGAAAGTTGGATAACAGAAGTATTCAAACTTGGCTAAATCTGTTTCCTACTGGTATCAGCTCAGCTCTCAGACCAACTGCATTGTTTTGAAGACAAGTGGAACAATTTTTTTTTCCATTTCTCACAGAAATTTTTTAAGGCAGATCTTTCAGCCATGTCCTGAACAGGACTAGTGAACTCACCTCTCTCTCGTATGCAGTCTGAACTAGCTCTTACAAGCCTTTTATTCTGATGAAAACAATCAAAATGGATGCACATACACAAATGTCATTTGTTCAATCTACGTAAAATCTGCAGCAAAGTTTAAAACAATCAATAATTTAGATAACACCACGTTTATAAAGGGTTTTTTCCTAGTGTTTTGTGGTTTGGGGTTTTTTTTAAACTGTATTTTACACATTACATTCATAGTTAGGCCAGATACTTTTCATGTTTACGTGCGCCTACAAGGACTGTAAACAATGCAGTTAAAAAGAAGTTACACCAACCCTTTCAAAGACAAGAAAGGTGAAGAGAGAGAGATTCTGGATGATGGACAGGTTTCCAAGGAATACGCAGTTGTAGACAAATACATGTACACTAACACACAGGTACATCCAAACTTATAATAATTTTTTGGTGCTAAATATACACACAGACGTGTCTAAGCGTATGCACAACAAAAAACTTCCCAACACCTTTCCACGGAAGACAGTCCATCAATAGTGCAACACAACACACAGCTGAAGAAAACTCCTCAAATGAGTAACAGTTCCAGTCATTTCACCAATCCCAAAATACAAGCTAGTATTTTCTTTTCCAGGTGCTTTTACACTGTTTATGGCAGCCTTTGTCATTTTTTTGTCATTGTAAAAGGTAAGGAAGGAAGAGCAAAACCAATGAGATAAGTTTGTTCCATTGAGACGACTACCTCTCTTGTTTTCCCTGGCTCATCAAGCCCATCTATAGATCTTAAGCTTAGCAGATGGCCAAAATAGCAGAACTTTTGCTATTCTAGGCACAGTATCGCAAAAGCTGCCCCTCTAACACACAAGTTCTGGGAGCTTGCCAGAGTTAAAAACAAATAATAGGACTGGACACTAGCAAGACCTCTTTCCCACTCTCCTTGAGGCCTCCTTTCTTAACTTGTAAAGCGATACAGTGCTAAGAAGCAGTAAAATAATGTCACGTTATATTGATAAAACCAGCAAATGCTCCTCAGAGTTTTATTACTTGTTTTTGTTTTAGCAGTACAGAAAACAAGTGCTAAACTTTTTGCAACCATTTGGGGATAGGAGGTGGATAACAGTTGTATAATTTCTGTTTCTTATGTGTTTGTAAGTACAGTGTCAACACTCATATTAAAAAAGTAATGGAAAGAGGCAAAAGTAAAATCACATTGGTATTCCAAAAATAAAAATACTTCCATCAATCTACAACCAGTGTTAGACAGACGGTATTGAAGAGAGGGAACCTTATTGAAACAAAGCATTAAAACATCCAAGTTTTTCTACCATGTTAAGGAATACCACATAGGTAATAAAAAATAAAAATATCACAAGGTTGAGCTTTGCAAAACTGAAAGTATAAAGTAAGGACTGCAGTAGACTCCCTGTGGACTATTTAACACAAGCTTGAATATCATCATGCAGCTTCCTAGCATATGAGCTCAAGCTCACAGGGAAAGAACCCATACCCAGATAATGCAATAACTTCACTGTGGAGAGGATCCTTCTAGTAAAAAGGAACAATAATTTGAGGAAAATTCAAAAGTGCCTGATTTTGTTTAATAGCTTTTTTGATCTCAAATAAACTGCTTTTCTTATAGAGGATGGGACTCCTTAGGTAATTCTTCGGGCCATAAAGGGGTACAGGTTGTGATTGTGTCTCAGTTTTGCTTTCCTGCCCATTGTCCTTCTCTTGGCTATTCAAGCTCTAATACCAGGAGAAAAAACCCTCCTGCAGACAGTATTACTTTACAGGAGCTGTCTGACAGGCAGACAGTGTCAGTGCCTGGGGTACACTTGATGCAGAGGGCTCAGCTGAGAATGCGGGCAAGCAGGTTTGGTGACAAAGGCCGGCATTGTAGCTTGCCCGCTCACACCACTCACAGCTAGAGAAAAAGACATTTACTTTAACAGCACTGCAGCTTCTTCCCCAACCCCCCATTCCCATTTCCCCAGTTAAGCTTTTGCTATCACCCTCCCTTTTTTGACCTTATGCCACCTTGAGCTTCTCTGTGCCTCCTAACAATTACGTGTAGATACATTTTGTCTTTATTAAATCTATTCTTCCCTCTTTTCTTACTGCATGAGCAACTGCCAAAGGCTGAAGCTTTTGTTAATCTAGTATACGGCTACTGCTATAGTAATAAGCTGATATTATTTTTTTACTGAAAGGGATATATGTATTTGTTCTTTGTGACTCTAGTGAGAAGATATGAATAAATACTGTGAAAGATAAATGCTTACAAATTCAAGTTTCTTTTTGCCAGAAAAGAAAAACCAGTGTTTTCTTCTTGTGCCTGAAAGTGAAAAGTTTAGGTTTGCTCTTATGATGATTAAACACACCAATGAATTTAGACAGCTTAGATTGTCGTGCTATATAATTGCTGAAAACTATTATTTGCTTAAAAGTCAGTGACTGCATGGTTTCCCTTGTTTCTGATTGACTGAGACATTTTATTTCAGTTTAATGTCATTTAATGTGGTTTTCAGAAAACCACAGAAAGCGGTCTATTGTAGTGCAGTTCAGTTGGCCACAAATCCACATTTCATTAATTCATCACTGCTTTCACTTTTATTGGGAATGAATGTCATTTCCCTGTTACAATTAAAACACAATGTAAAATTAATCAGGATTTCCACACTTTTGGATAAAACGTAGAATAATATCTAGGAGCCATTTCTGGATTCTCCCGTTGGACAAGTAGCTGACTTGTCCAAAGCCAACAAGGATTAAAAAAAATAAATAAAAATCAAGACAATTCAGGGGGAGTGGAACATACTAAGTTATTTACCTCAGCATAAACTTCCAGCTCACCCTCTCCATGCTCAGGAGATTGTTCAATTACAAAACACAGATTCAGAGTAGGGAAATAGGCAGGCTGACACTGAAAAGGTAAGTAATGGGAGGCACTTTTTTTCCATATGCTCCTCTTCCACCTTTTCTCTCCACTCTGAAGGTTAAGATTGGTTTTAGTTGATGAAGGCAAATGATAGTTTTAATTGGGAAACTGTTACATATAATAAACCGATGCACATACAAAAAGCAAAGCTATGCAGAGCAATACCTTTTGGCCAGCTGGATCCCAGCCTTTGAGATCTCTTTTCTGGGCTATCCTAATGTGATAGCCACAGTTTTGATGGGATGCAATTTTAGCTCGTGGTTTACACTCCAGTCACTGGAGGAAGTATCTAGAAAGAGGTAATGTGGTGTCTGAATAGATAATTCCTATCTTAAGGAAAAAGGCAGCTGTTTGGAGAAAACCACTCCAGGAGCCAGAGAGACAACATCTAAACTAACAAGTGCCAAGGACCAGGGACTGAAGGAATGGCAGACAGAAGGGCTGGGTGCTCAGTTCTCTTACTCCATGTACAGGCCGAGGCCAGCCCACCCCAAGCCTGGGCATGTGAACAGCAAATACGTAAAGGTACACAGGCACCTGCTACTTCAAAAAAAAAAAAAAAAAGGACCAAAGTAGGTTTTGAAGTCCTTATGTGAGTATTTAAATAAATCAAAAGTGAATATGACACCACAGTTCCATGGGTAGCTTGTCAAGTATTCAACTTACATGAAATATAAACTACCAATTTACTGATACATAAGATCTAAATGCAAGTCTTTGGATCACAGGGCCACATTTTCAAAGAGTAGTTCACCCAACAGCTTCTGATCACTTCCAGATGTGACGGGCACTTGCAAATGCTGTGGTTCTGACAACATGATGTGTTGTGTCATAAACAAATAACAAACACTTCTGTGGAGATGGCTGGAATGCAAACAGCAAGTCTGTGGCCTTCCCCCCTATGCCACCACTTCTGCAGAACAACTGCTCAGAGTCACATCTGAAAAATCTGCTGGAAATTTCAGCATCCCTTCTATATCTCTGACAGATGACCTGGTTGCACGTAAGGAACAGGTAACAAACCCAATGACTGAAAAATCTCACAGAGTCTTTCTTTGATAGTTTTGAGTCTGATTTGAGCAACAAAGACTGTTTCTCATACATACAGAGGAATGTGGAGATGATCAGCTCTGCCAATTACTAGCCTGTTGCTAATCTGTCCTTTGTAAAACACAGCCTTCAAAATGGCACTGCTTACTGCAGTGAAAATATTATCAATTTAAATACAATAATGTCAACTGTACTCATGTCAGACAATATTTAAGCAAGTGCAAAATTGGGAAATCAGGGATGAAGGCCTGGGAATTTTGCTGTTGGCTTCAGTGTAGCCTGGACTGCATGATGTAAGCGTGAACTCATATTTTCATTAAAAAAAGAGCAAGGGGTGGGTTGTGTCTGACTCATCCTAAATTGAGATGTCTGTTGTATTTCAAACTAGTTATTGTAACATGGTTCTTCACCAGGAAATGTCCAAAGGGAAAGAAGCTCTTTCAGGTGTGCTGTATTAAGAGTGACCATACCTCATTTCAATGTAATTTCTTTAGCCACCAGTACAGGGGCCTTGAAAGAACTTCATCAGCTTCCAGAAAGGATGAGTTATGATGACAGACAAGGCAGAATACAGGAGTTGCCAAAAACTTGTAGTTTTCATGCTCTATTCATATTTTAATGCAAACATTCTGAATCTTCTCTTGGTAAATCTAAAATACAGAGAATTACTGGCAAGCAGTCTGAACGTGGGAAACATTAACACATCTCACTTTTAACAGTGAAGTTCCCCTTGTAAGTTAAACCTGATCTGAACCTTGGCTCCCAAGACAAATATTCTGTAGTTTACCTCATGTGGAGCACGTTATGTTTGGCTCCAAAAGAGTTTGTGTCAAAAGCAATTATTTCTGTTCTCTAATCGCAGTCCCAACAATGAGTTTGGTTTAGAATATAAAACAAATATATGCAACTTTCTGACTGCCTGATGCCTTAACTGCTTCAGCATCTGATCACTGCTGTAAGGAGTAGCTGGGCACAGCCATTCCAGATGGCAAGGTACACTAGGACTAGGTGTGCTGCACACATCCCTCATCATTTTCCATAACTAATCACACTCAAAACAAATTCCATTATTCTGAGCAAGAAAGAGAATGATGCTCTGATAAATGCGTCAATGCTGGCTGTTCTTTACAATTGATATAAAATGACTACACTTCATTTTGCTTTGCTGTTTGATTTCCCCAAGTCATTTTATAATTTGAAGCTTAAAGCATACACACCTTTTTCATTTGGGGTGAAGTAGGTGACTTTTCTAAGAGTTAATAAAAACGTGTCACTGAGAACTCTGGGGCACAGTTCCCCTTCCCTGAATTATCCCCTTAGGCCACAAGAAGGGGAAGGTAGCAGCTGCAAATCTGTAACACCTCCAGTTCCAGCTCAGCCTGCGTGCTGATAACCTGGCCACCAGGCCAGGGCACACCTGCCTGCCTGGCCAGAGCCACAGGAGTAGGGCACCAGCAGAGCCATCACTCCAGCCCTCACTGCCCCAGCACACACACAGCAGCCCTAGGAATCAGCCTCTGTGCTGGTAACTCTCGTTTATAGCTCCCTCTGTTCAAAACACGGCTTATACCAAATGGCTGGATCCCACCAAGACTTTTGACATAATGCTTAGCCTTTTAAAATCATTAAATATCCACTTCTGTCCAAGTACTGAGGGAAAATCAAGGTAGCAGGAAACAAGCCCTACAGTGCTGTTGGTTTTTAAGTCCACCCACATCCATATTGCAGATGTAAGACTGCAATTTTACTGCATTTAGCACAAGTTACCCACTGGTTCCCCAAGAACCTGGTTTGCGAGATAGGGCAGGGTGAGAGATGTTCATAACAATATGATTGCTTTTTATAATACAATTATTCTTGTTTCTCAGCAAATGTTAAAGTATTGCTGTTGGGAAACATGGTATAATAATGACATGCTAAGAGGGATGAATGTGCTTCTCTGGTACTATTTTGAGAAAGTCATGAAAAGCACTACATCTTTGAGAGCACAGGGGTTTATTTTCTATTTAATTTAATCTACATAATTAGAAGGAAAATAAGACATAAGCCTGAAATAACATAAGAAAAAAACATGATCTTATGTCTAGTCACCTGCCAATTACTTCTACACTGAAAAGCAAATAAAATCCCAAAACCCTTAAAAATTAAAGTGACAGAGATTTAGTTGTAAATTGAAACAGAACTTAAACGGAATTCACCAAACAGGATGTTCTCCCTCTCTGCCCTCTTCTGCACTCGAGCCACACAATAAATAATTCTGTTAAAAAGTTGATCCGTGGAATTGCTTTATTTATTTGGGCACTGCATATGCCTTTCTCCACAGCTCTGCCAAACATACCTTCCCACAGACTTGCTGCTTCAGTCCTGGGCCTCTCTTAAATGGCAGACACAAATCCCCTATGAATTAGATTGTGAGCATCATGCCAATTTTCACCTTTAACCAAATCCAGATTTGAACTTATGTTTTCAAAGGTGGATGGCTAGTGGAAGGCAAGTATACTTCATGCTTCCAGGGGAGGTAAAGTTACTTCTGCTCTACAAACGACATTAAGAAATTCCTAAAGAAATTTGACAATAATACAAACTCAGATCACAGTAAATTACATCACTTGGCAGCAAAACTGGAGAACTAAGTCCAGAATTGCCAACAAAACTCAAGACACACATTTGGATATATGGAAAGCTTTGCGATGACCAACAGAAAGGAGCCTGCACAGGCATCTTGTGAGACCCATAAAGAACCTTATCAGTTTGGGGTTTTTTTAATAAAAGTGTTCAAAAGGAGAAGATAGAACAGACAGACCATCTGCAATGTGACCACATAAAAGACCCCTGGGCAAATCCAAACCCATTAGCAGAAGTGCTTGACAAATCTGCCAAAGAGCCAGATGCTGCTTGTGGAGAAGCCTCTTTCCCTCCTTGTCATCTGGATCCTTTGACTTCTGTTCCCAGAGGAGAACAACACCGCCTGGTGCTCAGACTAAGCTGTGTGTGGAGGGAGCTCAGGTACAGAATTGCTCTCTGATAAGGCTGTCTTAACATAAGGAGGGGAGGCAAAGCCTAAAATATTTTAACAGGTTTAACACACATTTATGTAATGTGTGGAAGATGCAGATGTTAGAAAAAAAAGAAAGCAAACTTGCAATTACCTTATTTGCATGTGGTCTCTTTACATCTGGGGTTTTTTTGTTCATTCTTGTCCTTAGCTGGGATAGAGTTAATTTCTTCTCAGTAGCTGTTGCAGCGCTGTTTTGGATTCAGCATGAGAATGTTTTGGTTTTGGTAAGTCATGTTTATCCTAAGTCACGGACTTTTTTCTTTTGTGTCTCATGCTCTGCCAGTGAGGAAGTATGCAGAAAAGGCTGGGAGGGAGGACAGCTGGGACAGGTGACCTGAATCGGCCAGAGGGATATTCCACACCATAGAATAACATGCCCAGGTTATGAACTGGAGGAATTACCCAGAAGTGAGAATTATCTGGTTTCTGGGAGGGGGTCTAGCATTAGTCACCAGACAGGGAGGACCTCTGTTGTGCATCACTTGTTTGTAGTGGTGTTTTTGTTTTTGTTTTGTTTTTTCTTAATTATCATTATTATTATTATTTACTATGATTAGATATTTTACTTTGTTTCAATTCTTAAACTGTTTTAGCCCAAGCTACAAGTTTTACTTTTGATTCTTCTCCCCATTCCACTGGGGTGGGTATGTGGGAGGTGAGGTGAGAGAGAGGTTGTGTCATGCCTGGTTGCTAGCTGGGCATAAACCATGACAATTCTATTTTTATTTCCTACTTATTTTTTCTCTAATGACTGATCAGGGCCTAGCAGGATGGCAAAGAGGTGAACTGTGATATGCTAAATATGAGCACAGCACACTAACTGCAGGGTGTTAGTTAAATGCTTACTGAGTATGTAAGACTGACTGACTGATCTACTGACTGACTGACTGACTGATCTAAAATGTGAAACATCTAGCCAAGAAATAACACTTAAAAATATTTGAGGAAAACTGTGATTCATATAAAAATCAATCTGTACCAATCTCAGAACAGGCAATCTGGATCTCAATGGCCATTTTCTTTTCATTGTCTACATTCTTCTCAGAATTTTTCCAGCTATATTTGAAGTGCAAAGTAGGTGGAATCAAATACTTTTACTATTCAAGCTCACCAATGGTAAAATATATTTAGAGTATACAAGAGGTCAAAGAAGCTGGAATAGAGTCTGAATTAGTTCTCCTGTGTACTGCTGTTATGTGATATGACAGAGCAAAAAATAGACCACAGGAGAAAGAAACAGAGCTCCTTCTCATTGTGATTACATGTGCTGCACACGTAAGAAGAACCAACACTGTCATTTTATGGCTCAGAATCCAGTTAAATTTTAGGATAAGGCTTTAAGACACTACTGGATTAATCAAAAACATTTGCAGGTGTAAACTTAGGTTATCTTCTTTCATTTAAAACCAGTATTTACCCTATGGAAGATATTCCTGAAGATTCAACAATTATAAAAGTTTGATGGATACATTAATTAATACAGAAATCCTGCTCTCTTTAGCAAACTCAAAAATCACAAGGCACTTTGATCTCCAAAATCTCCAAGTTACTTCCACTAACACTTCTGTTAAAATCTTGTTTATCCATTTTTTTTTCCAATGAGGTGATACAAAAAAAAAAAAGGTTCAAAACTTGGGTTTTGTTGCTTTCATTTATTCCGAAGCCTGACCCACCACTGACTCAGGTTAATGGAAGTCTTAACACTGACATGATCTGGCTTGGGATCACAGGGATAAATTATTATTAATATCACAGAAAGTATGTTATGCCCAATATTAACAAAAAACCCCAGGAATTTTTAACAGACATGAAATATAAAAAATACATTACTTTTATTGTTATAAGCCACAGGGATCTGTTAATATAAACCATTAAAATACTTCCCTGTGATGTCATCAGTTACCATGTATTTGCATTCTAAATAGATTATTGTAATTTCTGTAAACATATTATATATATTTTTAGAACTCTTTGGGGGCTTGATCCAGAGCCAACAAAAACTGATGGGCAGACAGTGACCAGCTTCAATAGGCCTTGGGTAATCAGAAGACTGAATTTCTAAAGTTAAGGAATGAGAACACCAGCGCTCAGAAGGCAGAGAGATACCACACAGACTGCTCTAAAAATAGGAGACTTGCGTTGCCTGAAAACTACATGCCTGAAAATAAAATTTTCACACAGCAAGGCAACTACTCCTTGTAGGAACTGTAGTGCAATTGTTATGGTTGCTGTGTGTCATTCAGTCACATGTATGTGAAGAGTCATCTCCCTAACCATGTTACTTTGATTGATTCCAACTGCCTAAGCGGCATGCAGACTAAATGAGTGCACCAAAACTTTAATAAGTAACAGATTTGTATAAAACATTTTCTTTAAGCTAAGTCTGGGTGTCCCAGAATGTTGTCTTTATGAGAAATCTTATTCCACTATGTAGTCATTTTAAAATTGGAAAATTGTCGTATGATTTTTGCCAGTCACTGTCTTCACTGAGAAGTCTGGGTTTGATCCTGCCAAACAGTTCTCTTAGGTGAAGTGTTTATAACTGTAGTGGCCTCATTGACATGAATTCTATACTCTGGCATATACCATCCCTCCTGTTGACTAGTTTTCCTTCCAGTTCCCAAAATTACTTGTGGCAATCTTTCAATTTAATTATTCTCTCTTTTCATAACGAATTTGTTTTGCTGTGTCTGTTCTTCCTTATAGTTTGCCTCCAGCTCAAGAAATATCAGAAGCTAGTCAAAAAGTCTTTTTTCCTGGCTAAAGAATAATCTTATTTTTGCAGGTATTCTCTTCTGGAATTGACCAGTTTTGCAGAAACACTGTATCTGTAAAATTGAAAGAAATGCTTTCATCGCCTTTGGTCATAGTGTGTATCTAGCTGATCTTACAATAAATCAGCAGAGCAACACGTGATTGCTGGTGGAGTCTGCATGATTCCTCAGGAGAAGAGGGATACAGTAAGCTATCAATACAAACAAGTTCAAATAAATGGCATTTCAGAAGTGCCTACCTTACATGTCTACTTCAGGAGGAGATGAATCTCACCTTCAAAGTCTAAATCAGAGTCCTCTCAATAACTCATTTCCTCAAATGAAGCCCATTTATCACATCATTATGATCTGCAGATTATTCAGTATGGGATACAGTGGAGCTACACTTTCCCTGACTCAGAAAAGCATTATCCTCTGGTCAAGATAAGCCACATATGGTTCACAAGACAACAAACTCTTACCTTCTAAAAAACTTCAAAGACATGGATGAGAAGAAAATCTAGGAGCCTAGTGAGTTTAAACAACACATATGAAAGCTAGGTAGACTGGTTTGCTCATTTTTACTGCACAACCAATACTATTTATTTTTTCTATTATAATTACTGAAACTTTAATCACAATTTCCATAGCTATTGCTGGCTTTTCTTGCTCATCAGCTCAATTGCAAGCTCCTCTTTACTATGTAACAATAATGCTGCTCATCTCTTGAACTGCAAATGAATGGGAAGATACTGCTGGTCCCACTCTACTAGGTATGAGTATGCAGAGGGTCAACTGTTTTCAGAGTCATGGGAAAGGCATGACAGCTTCATCACAGAATCTGTCAGATGCCTGTAAATCTTGGATTTGGGCTGAGGAGTTACAGCATTAGATCTGATAAATATGGGCCAGCCAATGCCTGACTGAAAGAATGAACCATCACTGTGATCATTCTGAGAAAAGACTGTTAAGGTCTTGTTGAGGGAATTAGTTGCTGAAAGAAATCTCAGGTGTATTTTAGTTGAAACTGATGAGAATGAAACTCGTTTGATGATCTGGTTGTCTGGAACAAGATGCAGAAGATACATGTTAGTTTTATTTTTATTTTTTTTAATTGTATGAATGGCTGTGGAAACACTGTTTGGTAATGCACACATGTAGCATTAGCATAGCTCAAATACAGTAAACATAGTGAACACTGCATCCACAACAGTGTGCCCAAACTGCAGAGGAAACAAACTTTGGTCAAGTGAAGCGAGTGTGAAAACCAGGCATAGGTATCAAAATGAGACCCTGAGAAAATGTGAAAGCCTATTTCTCATTCAAAAGCTTTAAGAGATACTTTTAAGATGAAACAAACAGGAATTTGTATCTTTTAAATCTTACTATGTGGTGCACATAGAAGCGTGGGTGTTAAAGAACAGGACAGAAATCATCTGAGTAACAGCTGCAATCTATGCTAAGAACCTCATTGAAACGCACTTTAAATTGAAATACTGGAGACCTTTCTTAAACACATAAAAAAATCCCCGTGCACTCTTTTGGATAACTACTTTATCTGGCAACAGGGCCTGTGCATATGATTCAGTATTTACCAGTGATCATCACTGGTGAATCTGTAGCTTGGTGACACACAGGGACAAATCTCATCTAGCTGATATTAGTGCAGTAACTACAGTTCCTCTGACTGACACTCTTCTTACAGCATCTGATAAAGTTTTAAATGTGAGGATTTGCCTAAGACTGGCTTTGTTTCCTTTTCCTTTGCTTTTAGAAATTTTTTTTAAAAGTATGTAAAGGAAAAGCCAGGAAGAATGGATATTACTGGAAATATTGGATCCCCGGGTTTGTAGTAAAAAGTCATGCAATAAAATTGAGGGCTTCTTGCTCTACAGGGCTTAGTTTTAACTTACTAATACAAAAATCCATTGCCCTTCTGCAAATACACAAATAGTGTATTTTTGACACCACTATGTATTTTCCTAAGTTGATCTGTCAGCTAACTTCTACCCCAAACTTACAAAACTACTCATCAAAATCTTCAAGTTTTCCCTTTCTTCCTATAGATATCTTCATCGCAATATAAATATCATAATTTAAAGAGGGAATGTATGTGAAATATTCAGACATTTTCCTTTACCCTTCCAGAAAAAAAAGAGACTGTTTAAACGGTCAGAAAAATCTCTTCTTTCTTCTACAGAGTCTTCCATCCTCTCCAGATGGTAAAACACTATGATTTTTTTTCCCTATAATCAGTGAACTTTGAGGAAGCAGTAGAAGACCCTGCTGAATTTCCATTTGCAGGGACATCCTCTCCCACCTTTCATTTCTCTCCTCCCTATTTCATTTTATAGCCCAGAAAAACCTTGCTCTCATACCTCAATTCCTGATGTGACTAAAATCTTACAGTGGAATCTCTGGCAGGCCTGGTGGTATGGAAAGGAGGATTTGGGGGTAGCAGAGATGCATTCATCAAGCACACTGCTGCCTCAAAGAAAGATGCTGGCCTGGGATGTGTGGCCAAATAGAACATGCTGTTGCTGAGTTTGAGCAGGAATTTGGAACTTCGTATTTATCACTTTACCTGACTTCAGAATCATACATATTCTATCATTTCCACAGGTCACATGGTATGAGGCTTTAAGCGTAGCTTACAGGTTCTAGGACAAAAATGCTTCCTTATTAGAATTAAAATGGCTTTTTTAATTATCTAAGTAAAAAGGAAGGTCATTGATAACTGCAAACAAGTTAACGTTCAAACACTGCTCTATACTTCAGCAATTCTTGTATGACATTAAATTTCATGTAGCAGCTGTTCAGCACATTCGGGATTGATACCATTTTAAAGTTACCCACCATATAAGAAAATTAAGAGCAATGTACGTTTGTAGGCTCTGAACACAGGAACTTCTCTCCCTAACCTTGCTAGTGCATGTGATACAGGGCCAGCATGTCAGAGTTGTCCACCATGCTACCCCTGCCTGCTCCAGACTTGTGGTAGAACAGTTGGCAAGTCCCAAGTATTCACTGTCTCTGTGTCACACACCAATGTCTCCAGAAAGAATTTTGCATGACTGGACAACTAACCAGGCTTGCAGGGTGAGTTTGATTTTTACTACAGAATTATGAAGAAAGAAGGCCATAATATTGATGCAGCCACAATACCACCACTATAAGGTATAATGCCACCACTTATGTATAAAAGGAAGTATTCACAACCCCTTCACAAGGATTTGATAAAAATAACTCCCAAGAAACTCTGACAGAATTCGCAAGACAAAGTTTTTTGAAGTTGTCTGTCAGTGACATTGAAGAGTCATATGTTTCCTTTTGTGTTTACAACTCGTCTATCCACCAAAACTTCAATTCTTAACTACACATCCTTCTCCCTCTGTGCAGTTTACCTCTCTGTTAAGACAACCACCACTTTCTATAAATAAATTCTGGCAAGGTTGGTTTTTACTGCATGTATAGCTGGTTACTTCTGAAAAGCATTTTTTGATATGCTGCATAAGTTAGTACATCTCTTAAAAAAATTTAGTAGTCACATCTGCAGTTTGAATGTTTCTTTCTAAAAGACAAACCCAGGCCAAGCAAGACAAAGAATCTGCTGATACACACATGTCACTCCAAGAATTCTCCTGACAAAGTTCCCACACCCAATTTAATTACTTCCCTACTGTAAAAACACTTTCCATCTGCATTTATTGTAATACTTTCAAATCCAAAACTAACAGACTATAAAGCTAGCTAAATAAATGAATGATATTGGCCTTAGGTCCCAAGCCAGGAGCTATTCTGTAGGGCTGTGTGTCTCCAGCATTCATTTTTATGCTGATGTTTCATTTTATGTGCAGTGTTTTCACTTAAGTCTTGTTTAGAGAAGAATTACCTTGCTCCAGGCTCTAAAGTGTGATGTGCCACACAGAGCCCTCTAGTGCTGCTCCAGCCCGAGGTCTGTCAAAGATTCCCCTCCAAGACCAAACTCACATCGTGACCGAAAAATCCCACTTCAGGCTGTATATGCAGCAGTGCATATGCTCAGGCTAGGAACACTAATTTCAATTCTATCTGATATATCCTCAAACTCAGGCTGCAGAGCTCAAACTGAAAAGTGTTTCTGTTTGAAAATGCACTTTAAAACTACCAGATTTAGCCTCCAGACTGATTATTTGTGACACGGGTTCTCTTGCAAATTTGGGAGAAAAAAAAGTATCTTATTCCTCAGACTTAATATGAAGAATTTAACTACACCTTGTAAGAAATTTCCTGATGTGCAGAGATAGTAACAGTACATTGCATTCTGGGTCCCCAGGTTTGCTGCAGTTTGTTTTCATCATACTTTGATGAAATTTCATCAGACTGGAATTCATAGTTTTTAAAGGCTTGAGACACAGTCTCATTTGGGCAATCATGACACTTAAAACTACGCACTTATGTATGAGTGCTATGCTAAGTTGGGATTCTCCACGGTCTCAAAATACTCAGAAGGAACTTGACCGTTATAATAAATTTTAATCCAAAGCAGCAGCACAGCAGATATATTTTTCATTTAGAAGTTATGAGTACTGACGGGCAAAGCATGCTTCCACTGAAGTGTTATGGCATCCTCTAAACTCAACAACCCAGACACTAGGCTGCATCTTTGACTGGGAAAAGGGAAAAAAACCTTTCCAGAGTGAAAACCATTAAAACCAATCCAATCACTCGTTCTTTTGCCAAACGTGAGTCGGGGGCTCTGATGCTACAAATCCGCAGCACAGCTCGGCCTTGCGCTCTGCCACCGCGCCACAGACAGTCGGCCTCGGCCCTCCAGAACCGTACCTGGGATTCTGCGGCTCTGAACCATCGGATTCGGGGCACGGTTTCTTTACCTGCAAAAGCAAAGCAGTGCTGGTTACTCTCACTTGAAACACAACTTCCTTGCTCTCCGTTCATGCACTTACAGCAGAACTTAAAGCGGATCCTGCTCTGCTCACCATGATCTCTATAAAATACTTCCCGCACTTTACAGCAGCAGTTTGCAGTACTAAACAGTGTGTTTCATTATTATCCCATGAACAGCTGCCAACTGCACTTCCCCAGGCTCCATTAGTATGTAAAATGTTCGGCTAAAATAGCTTGGGGAGTAGTCTTAACTAGGAACAAAGAAACCAAAGAACCAGGTTCCCCTCTTTGAAACGAGAAAGCCATACTGTTCTCAACTTGGCCAAGAAATGTTTTCCCAACTGATCCTGCTTCTGTTTCCTGCTAAAGCTCACAATAATAAACACCGGGTTCTGGGGCAAAGCACACTGTTAGTTAAATAATTCATATGGTATTTTTCATTTTGTGAATCTGCTAACTGTATGTTAACTATATTTTCCTATTGCATCAATGAACACATGCACTGTTTTCACTCATATTTACAATATATAAATACATAAAAGGAATTTCAGCTTTCAACTTGATGTCCACAACACACTGCCATAGGTGATTGGAGATGATAAAATCCATCACTGTCAAATAAAAATAGAAAACTGTTCTCTTGCAGACTAGGTATCTCCGTGGGATCTTCATGATTTCTAGCAAAAATTTAATTGCACCTTCTGGTAATCTAAATTATATTTTCAGCAGAGGAAAGAACATTTTGCTCACTAGCTTACTAATGCAGAATCCAGGGCTCTGTGGGAGGTTTCAAAGTTCCAGTTTTAAAGCCACCTAGAAACATCATTCACTGGGGCTCACTTGGTGTGAGAGACACAATACAAAAAACATTCCCTTTACAACCAGCAAGTTCAATGACAAGTTTCAGGATACCTTGCATCAAGAAACTCTTCTATACTTTTTTGCTACTTTAAAAGTATTTCAGAGAAAAAAAAAATTGTGACTGTGACTCACTTCTATTGAAGTTACTGACAAATGACAAAACACTCACTGGCTCCAACAGATAAAAGGATTAGGCTAATGCTAAATATTTTCCCTAAATCCCTCAGCTGAATGCCATGCAACATCTCTCATAGAGATGAGCCGCTCATAGAGCATGAGACACAGTCAGGGCTCACTCAAACCCAAACCTGACAGGCACTATTGCATAAACATTCAGGTGCAAACATCATTGGTATAGTTTTACGTTAACCACATCATTATCAAAGTAGCGAAGATCTGAAAAATAATAAAATACTTCAGATACATAAGCACGACCACCTACAATGAAAAATGCCTTCAGTGTGCACTATGTACAAACATGAGAAATATTTATTAAGATTACTATACTGAGTGTGTCCTGAGTGTCAATATCATAGGGAACTGTTCAAAAAATATATTTAAAATCATTTAAAGACACTGAAATTACAACAGCCTCTCCTTGACAGAAAGTGTGTGCTTTCAGGAGCAGATTGTCTCAACTGAGTTACAGAGAATTTAACCAGAAAATAGTATTTTCATTTCACATATAAAATATAATTTTAAATGATTGAAAACATAATGTATTTAGAACTATAAAATACAGTAACATAACATAATTAAAATTAATTTTAAAAATAAGTATATGCCTAGTAGCTATTTAATATAAACCCTAGTAAAGCTTCTTTTTCCATGTCCCTTTAGCATACGCTCACTTCCAGCATATTTTTGCTATCTCCTTGCTTTCAAATTTACTGGCATTTATATATTCCTTTACCATTTCTTTGCTGTTCTGTGGTTGCCATCAGTAGCACTGTCTGTCACATTTGCACTGGGACTCAGATCTCACTCCTCAAGTCAGGAAAGTTCAACCATTAACTTTAACCAGCTGCTGGAGAGTCTGACAGTCACCCAGATATCCCAACACCCAGAATTTGCAAAGTGATGGCATGTCCTGTGGTGGGCAACTACCACAGAAGCCCAAAGATAGTTCAAACATACATTAACATTATCTGAGCACTTTTAATATATAGAATATATTAAGACCCCTGGTTTTCCTGGAGAGGGATGAGAGATGCAGTAATTGGGTACTCACAAACGAGTTGTCCTACTACAGTTCACACTACTACTGCATTTTGCTTTGACCAACATTACAAAGCAATTGAAATATCTGAAAGATTATGCTTTATCTGTGTGGTAAACATTAAAAACAAAAGAACCAAAAAACCAACAACAAAAAACCCAACTGATAAAGTTTGGTAAAAGTTGAAAGTTCATAGCAGAAAAGCCACTGACCAATTGTATCAAAATGACTCACCTCCTGTGCGATGCAACAAACTTGGGGAGAAAAAAAAGTGGGTATTTTTTATTTAAGAATATTGCAATGAAAGCAAAATACTTCAAAAAGCGAGAATATGTCAGGTTTGCAGCTTGGCACATAGATGATGCAGTTCATCTATGATCATTATCTGAAGAAATGAAATGCAGAAGCACAGAGTATAGATTTGGCTTTTCCTCTGAGACTAAATGTAAACTTCATTGTGTATCTTTAGGGTCCCTCTTCGAGAGAAAAGATTTAATAAATAAAAATGTTATTTCTTAAAGGAGGAACAGGCATGGCATTTTCTTTCAAGTGGCCATATGGAATGAACATCATTTTTCTTCAAGGCTACTCAAGTAGCAAAACAAATTCTGTTATTCATAAAATTATGCCACCCTTGAAGGTGAACAGAAAATCACTGTGAAAACCTTTGATCAAAGACTAAATATTGTTTCCTTTGTCTTCAGCTGCACTGTTTCACCTCTTAATCTGCCTTGCTGACTGTTTTCAAAATAATTAACTTTCACTAACACCATATTTATTTACATTCTCATGTGTAAATGCTGTAAAAAGAACCTTTTTCTTTACTCCTGCTCTGTTTTCCTTTCCCCCCTCTCTGTTTACACAGGTTTTCTCACCATTTTAGTTAAATGCATGTTGAGAATCATTCACAAGAGTAAGTTTCAGTTGGAATTTTGTCGAACTGCATTGAACTCTCCTACTCTGGTTGCCTGCTACAGAATGTTTGAAAAGTTTCAGCTAAAAATCTTTAAATACAAATATTTGTGAGAACAGACTGTTGTGTTCATGTTTTAAAAGTCATGTCATTATGCTGCTGATTGGCTTCAGCGCCTGAAAGTTGGAGGCAAAATCCCAAAACTGAAAGGGGAGAGGGAGACTTTAAGGTGTACCGATACCCAGGAATTATAATTTCCATGAAATTTTGCCCACATTCATTCCAGTTTGTAAGATTCTAAAAGCCCTGTTGTCACATTGTTAGTGAACTCCTGTTGCAGTCTGGCTCCTGAATTTCTGAAGACCTTATCTGCATTGAATACTCTCCATCTCAAAGATGCTGGTGCTGAATGAGCCTTAGGATTACTTCTGAGTGCCAGGAGAACCCCATGCCATCAGGAAATTTGACATTATCAAAACTGTCCCTCTTTGCTTTGTCGGTTCCATCTCCCACTGTGCAGTACCCTGGGTACGGGGTACCCACACAGTGTCCTGAAACAAAAAAAAACCCGTAGACTCAAATGAAGGGAGGAAAAAAAAACCAAACAGGGAGAGGGAACAGAAATCAGGGGACAAAAGAAGAATGAGCTCTCGACGGTGGCAAAACTAGAGAAGAGCAGAAGCCAGGTGAAAAAAATGCGACAGATGTAGGGGTGGGGTGTGGACAGTAGAAGAATACGGTGACTGGCTGAAATGGGACACCACAGTTTGCTCTCCTCTCTTCTAGATTTGGGACTAACACCACAAACACAAGCCTCAGCACTCATCAGACACCTGTGAAACTCATTACAAAAGTCATTAGTTACCAGTCTGCTCAGAGCAATGGACTAGTTGTGCTACTGCAGCTGTATTGAAGAGCTAATTAATGATCCAAGCTGGGAAACTACACTTTGAACTTAGAAGATTGTGTATAAATGTTACATTTATGCAGAAAAACGAAGGTCTCATTTGGCTTAAACTGGGGAAAAAATAATCAATGTTTTATACAATTTCTACCTTCACCTCTGACTTGGTTCATCAGATTTCAAATATGAACACTGTTAGAAGTGTCTAATACTATTAAGGCACTGTTAAAAAGAGATGCATTTATTAGGCACCAAAGAACTGCAATAAATATTTGATATGATTTTTATACGATGAATATTTACATGATAAAGGATTTTTTATTAAGTATGGGCTTTGGATGCTTCACGTTTAACAAAGATAGACTGAGGAACATTAAAAGAAAAATCTAACTATGCATTCAGTGAAAAAAACACACACCCCCTGGAAAGCCTAGTATGTCAAGTAATAAGATCTGCACCAAAATGCATAAGAGGCTGAATTTCCACAGGCCTTATTAATTCTGGCACTTCCTTGCTTCTGACGTTTTTCTTTGCAACATTAACATCTTTTAACATGATTTTATTGGACCCCATTACACTAAATGTTAAACCATGAAATGGTCCTGCTCTATGAGGTGTTCTCACACACACGCACTGGAGGTATTAAACTCGTAATGCAACACAGGTGAGAAATCCCTTCTAACACAGCTGAAAAATCTTGCCACATCAGCACTAAATTATTCTGGCAATGAATCTGCTGAGTTCCCTCATCTACTGCATCAATTACGGCCTTGAGGATCCCTCCTAAAGCAGTAGGTGTGCAACAGGGCTGCATAGAGCCTGCAATGCTTTGGGCCTGGAGGAAGCAGCTATGCATGGTGGAGCTGTGGAGGCTCCAACATCAAGGAGACAAGAATGAAGAAAGAAAAGTACTTTCTGCAGACCCAAGAACAACCTCAAAGCACATCTTTGTGCTTGCTCAGCCTGTGTGATTGCTCTGGAGTATGGGCAGAGCAAGTACACTTCTACTGCCTGGATGACTCCCCACAGCAAATTACTCTGGAAAAAGTTGACCCACCTCTACTTGCTGTCCAGGGAAGGGACTATGTCTGTAGAACAACTCTAGGAGAGGATGGCACAGGCAGGGGAACAATTTGATGGAAATATATGAGAAGAATATGGCTCAGGATATTTGTAGCACTGCGATGAGAATGAATAGTAAAGAAAAGTAGTTCTCCTCAAATGTTTTTTAGATGCCGACTTTGACCGTGTTTATCTGGAGTTTTACAACCACCTTGACAACAAAAACCTTAACAGAGACTGTCTTTACAATGCCTTTGTGTATTTAATCTGCCAAAGATTTCCTCTGCTGCCATGACATCATTGCTACCACAAAACTAATAATGTCATTTGCTTGACCAATAGAAACAGGGCAAGGGCTTCCTTACATATACAGTGCTGGGATTTAGTCACAAATTGTAGCCATGCAGAAAATAAATCTGCTTTTGACTTAATTAAAAAAAAAATCCCATAACCGAACAACAAATATTATTGAGAATAAGCAGTTTTTTAATGATTAAATTCAAATAATACTCCAACTATGCATGTCCTGTGAAGACAAAACTCAGTGACGCTTCTGCAAAATCAAACAAGTGCTGAGTAGACCTAGAAAAACATCTGAAAAGAATTCTAAATAATCTCAAATTCTGAACTGATTTTTTCACAGTAATTCACTATTCTGCCACACTTCCATAAATCTCATAAGGATTTCTTAAACCTAGTGATAATAATAAAATAATATAATTTCGTTTGTATTAAAATGCAATATTAAAGGAAATTAAAATGTATATGAAAATGTAAGACTACATAGTTACACACAATCAAATTTTAATTACATTTCTGATGGAGTTAAAAACCCAAACACTGATGCTACTGCTGAGTGAAAGAACTGGAAGCAATAGAAAATTGATTTTTTTCCCCTATTTTTCACTGTGCAAAGACTGTACATAGCTGTATTTTAACTGAATCACATCCTGAAGATCTGTCATATTTAAGCAGATCTGAAAATAAGAGTTCTGATTGCAACAGAATAATGAGGAAAAATATGCTACATTAATTAACCTAATTTAAAATTCAATATTAAAGGAGTTTTTTGGTTGTTGGTCTCGTTTTTCTTAATGAAAGTCTATATGAGCTAGCCCTTTACTGGAAACAACATTTCTGCTCATCACCTAAACTAGGTTTAGCTATTCAATGGTCTCTTCTATTTTCTTAGTCATGAAATCATTATGCCATCAACTAAAACTGACAACTCTAATCAAAACAAGATTGAGGTTTGAATATGCCTTTTTTTTTTTTAAATGAAAGTAAAACGCAGATTATTTAAAAGTTTTGAGTATGAAAGCAGACTGCTGATGCTGACCTTTGCATTTTATGTAGCGGAGTAGAGGGGACTTCATATTGAAAGACATCAGATATGTTTCCATGCCTCTAAGGGGTGAGAGCAAGGGATGAGAACGAGGAAGGTCACTGCTGTTCCACCATCATTTCTGTTTTCTCTTTCTAAGATAGATTTGTTCTCAATGAAATGTATCATTGCTACCCTCCTGCATCCCCCTCCTCTTCCCAGAGTAGTACAGTAGTAGCTCTGGTCTGCACCACTATGAGATGTACACCTAACTTGGAAGGGAAACTAATCCAGAAGGGATATATTTAGTATTAAATACCTATAGTTCAGGAATCTAAATCGGTCTAGGCTTGTCAAGTAAGGCTTCCTTTACATCCAACAGAAAGATACAGATGTATTTCACCTGACCTAGAGTAGTCATCTATTTCAGACAGAGGGGAATTACACCAAATTAATTGTGACTAATGGCTTCTACTCTCCACTTACCTGTTGAAGTGCAGGTGGTTGGGAAACACTGAGGAAATGGAATGGTGCTGCCAAAGAGAGAGGGACACAACCTGTGTCTCATGACATCCTCCATGAAATCCTCTTTGCCGGCAACACTGATTATAACAATGGACAGAGATGGCTCTCATGGAAATTTCAAGTTTTAGAGCCTCAGCTCCTTTGAACCAGTCACTGACTCTAATAATTTTAAGAAGGAGCTATGACTTATAAAGCATACAATAATCTTAAAATGCTTCCACTTTTTGAGACAATCTTCATGACTCTCACAACATTTTGGATTTTCTGTACAAACTGCTGCAAAGAACAGTGTGGACGAACGAGGAACCACTTCACAGACAGCCCAAAAAGCTGCAAAGAGGCACTGCATTTCGTTTAGATCTTATTTCACCAGGCTGGAATGATGAGCAGTGACACACTAGAGCTCTTGCTGGCATGCACATAACATACACATTTAAGTTAATGAGAATTTAATCAATCCAGGTAAATGACTTTTTCATACTTCCAGTGAGACTGTAATGATGTGTACACTGCACAGTCCTACCACTGACGCAAGCTTTTGTAAAACAGAAATCAGAAAGCTTTATCCAATATAAAACTGTGTTTCTACTGAGAGGTTTTAGAGAATGAAGGTGTCATTAAGGTGACATGAGTTGATAAAATTTGAGAGAACTTTAACTCCTCAATTTTCTTATTCATGTGCTATCGTTGGGGACCAAACATTCCTTCCTTGGTAATTTCTTGCTAGTGGAAGGGTTTCCTACATGTTTGTTTTTGCAACATGACTAATAGGTTCACACAGTTCAGAGCTCTAAGCGTCTTTAAAATTTTTTATACCTGCAAACATTTTTAAAACACATTTTAAATTGTCTTTGGCACAAGTGCACTAAAAATATCACAGGGTGTAACAGTCAAGTCATAATTTAAGTGATTGGAACCTGTAAAGTACTAACTTCTACATTTTGAAAAGCAACTATGAAGGCACTGTGGGAAAAACTGGCATTCTTTTTTTCTTTTCGTTTGTTTGTGTACAATGAAAGAAGGAAATATGCCTTCCCTTAACTGTTGGGTCAGGCAGGGCAAATGCAACACTACAAAGGCACTTTTTGTTTCAGCCTGGGTTACCTAATAGCTCAGAGCTCACAGAACACTTTTTCCCTGCAGCTGGGAGGATGGGTCAGGCTCCCTTTGAAAAAAGAAAGAAGAAAGGAAAAGAAAAGGAAAAGAAAAGG
>VZTE01002090.1:1764422-1819338 GCA_013397775.1 Eulacestoma nigropectus
AAGGAAGGAAGGAAGGAAGGAAGGAAGGAAGGAAGGCATTAGCTCCTCATTTAGAAGTTCCAAAGGCCAAAGGTTTGGAAACTATACCAGCCTGGAGCTCATTTATCAAAAAATTCAGATTCAGGAAAAAATACTGAAGTACTAAAACTGTTTTTCTCTTATTCTGTTTTCTTTTTCTTTCTCTCACATTGTTTTCCTAGCTCTCTCCCTCCCCACCCCTGCCATCTCTTAAAAAATGGCCACACCAACCTAAATGCAAACCTTCGGTCTTTTTTTGCCTTTTAAAGTCAGTAATATATCTCAATTAAGCTGAATCTGCAAGTATACCCTTGGTGTCTTCCTGTCGTCTTCCTGGTACCTCCAAATTGGAAATCAGCTAGAAGATACCATTCTTAATCCAGACCTGGAAAAATGCTTACTGTTTTTACTCCAGTTATGTTCCCATGATCTCCTCCAGTTTTGTTGCAATCACATTATTTTTTTTTAAGTGTTTGCTTTTTAAATATCAGTATTCCCAGATACCATTGATCTCTTTTCAGGAAAAAAACATACTGAAATGCAGGAAAACAGCTAAGCTCTGCAATGCTTTCTAGATTTCATCTTGTAATTCCTCAGTTCCACAGAAATATTTTAAGCAAACTAGGTGTATCAAAACTGCTTTGGAGATTTCATTTAATATTCAAAGGAATATCAAGTCATCTCCTGTTATATGCATAAAATGCAGAGCCTCCTCAGAAAACCTGAACTTATTTTCTTTCCTCCTGCTTTTCAAAACCAACCAGGGCCAACAAATGCAAAGAAAAAAAGAATAAACTTTGAAGCTGAAATTTAAAGCAATGAAAGTCAGGAAGTTCAAAAGTTAATGTTCCTATGGCTGTGTTAACTTGGCCATGTTGCAAATAGATCATGCAAATACTTCAAGCTATTTTATTAAAGGCCTATAGAACTGTGCCATAAAGCATAATAAAACATGCTGTTTTCTTTTCATGTGGAAACCAACTTGTATGAAGAACAGTACAGTGTATTTCTACTGCTAATGCTGACTTCTCCACCACAAGTCAAGTATCTCTGCCTCAAGGCACTTCTCTCTTCTGACAATGCTGGTGTCTCCTTGGAATCCAGCTTTCCCTCCGTTCACCCAAGAGCACCACCCGCAGGAACAAAGGACAACTTCTCTCCTGACTCGTTTGCCTCATCAGAAAATAATCTGTCTTGCCCCTTGAGATCAACGAACACTTGTCACAACTTTTCCAACCCTCACTTAGATGAAACTTAAACAAATGGCCTTGTCGATCATCTCCTCCTTTCCGTTCTTCAGTATCCTGGTTTTTACGAAGGAGCATATTGATAACCCAGTGCAGTAAGCAACATGATCTCACATTTATCAGATACTCATCCCCACCAGAGATTATAAAATACATACATGTAAAATATTCTGATTTAGCAAAGAATTTCTTTTACTCTCCTTGTACTTTTCTGTTTGTCTCCTGTGTTTTTAATATACATCTTGCCATGCGCTAAGGTTAAAAGAGATCCGCCCCCAGAAAATGTGCCTTATTCTTGGTCAAAAATGTTATGTTTCTTAGCTCCACTGACAGCTCACCCACCAATGCTGGGTCAGTGTTAAGTAAGCAATGTCTGAAAACCCATCAGTTTCACTATCCTGTCTGTCTTGGAGAAGCATACTCATCAGCTGCATTCTTCATCCCAGAGCTAAAGGGACTTTAAAGACAAGGACTGTGGTATTGAGCTATATTCAAAAAGCTTAGGAAAAGAAAAAACAGCTCTGTGTTCACTGTACCCTTATTTGATGTGACCTTTGTACTAATTAGTTTTCAAGCACTAAAGTCTTCCTAGAAGTACAACCTGTTTAAGAATGAGTGAATACCTGACTCAGATCACAGTCTGACAGAACGGGATGGAATAGTCTGGGCACACTGAAAGCATTGTATATGGATTCAGCCACATGACCACTTGATTTATTGGCAATCCAAAGAAAGCTCCTAGGCTGAGGTTTGAATTATTCCAGACAACATGGTAAGCTCTTTCTACAAGCTCTTCCAAGTTTAGCCACTTGTTCACCGGTGCCAATTTTGCTCAGATACTTTTTGGCCAACTTTTCTTCACTGTTAGTCTTACCCAAGCTGTAAGAGCCAGATGTAATGGTAGGAGACCAGTTATTACCTGCAGTGTCTGCCAGCATAATCCATGCTGCGTGACCTGTCCATCAGACATATGTCATACAGAATCAGAGGTAACATTCCACATGTCCTTCAGAAAAGGAGAACTACTGCAGCTTTTCAGTACACATATTAGCGTGCAGCTAGTAAGAAGGACTCAAGTCACGTCCATGTTTTTTGTATCCTTCTTCATCTCTCGGGAGAGACAACTATATTCAACTGACAGTGTTGTAAGTGACACAGAGTACCAGAAAGATGAGACAATACAACTGAGCATTATTCACAGAAAATTAAGAACATCTGACTTCTTTATTATCTAAATGTTGATAATTTTTATCAGAAAAAATACCCGTTATTTACTGTGCTTCTTCACAACCCTGAAAGGCGGGAGTACATTTATGCTGAATACATGTATGGGGACCTGGGAATGCAAACAGGCTCTTTGTGACCAACTGCAATGACTGCGGAGTGCAATCCAGTTCTGCCAAGTTCTGCATGGACTTCTGCAAGAGTAACAGCAACAGCTGCCTGAGGTGATGCTGTATTCACTTCTCCAGAAAAAGGCATTCCCTCAGCTGAGTGGTTGTCAAGCTTGGGACAAGCCCACAAGGATTTAGGCTTTGGCCCAAATCGGATCGTGGTGGTTTGGCCTGTTATTGTCAATTAAACAATACAGAATAATGAAGGTAAGTCTGAATACGCCTTTGTAGGACAGGAGGCTCAATTAATGCCAAGAAGCAACAGGTGGACAGAGCAATAAGACAGGTTGGAGGGAGGATGAGCAAGGTAATATGAGCAGGTAATATGAACACGATTTTAGCCCAGCACCTGCCTACCTATTAACAGCTGGCAGAGTCCTGTAGGCATTGTGGAAGATGGGAATTATGTTAAAACAGTACTAAAATAAAAGAAAACTAAAAAAAAAACAGCCACAAAGCCCCAACAATAAAAACTGTTCTGCTATTCTGTGGTAGCTTTTCTCCTGGTAGTAGATCAAAGGTATTCAGCTATAAATATCTGACTTTTCCACAGATAATATCTATGAATCTGATCACGAACAAATAATTTGGTCTACGAAAACAGCCCAAGCTGAAGTCATCAGCTAATTGTACAACACTAGTATTTTTTGCACAATGTGCTGAGGCTATTCCAATCAAAACCACCTGCTTAAAGTGTATACGAATCACTATGCTACAAATCATTAAAAAAAGTGTATTCAAAATCGGAAAAAAAGTGGAAGGAGAAGGTAACAAACAAGTGCACATCATACTCTACTTAGAAAATTACCACGTAAATCTCCTGTACATTTACAGTGAACAGCTGTGCTTTTTCCTAGCTTCATACATTTCTGTTTTCCCACATTACTGAAGCTAATTTGTTTAGGATTTTAGCAACAATTTCTAGCAGCTGTTGTAACATTAATAAACTACTTCATTAATAAACTAGATAACTAAGAGCTTCAGCAACCTATTTCTCTCATAGTAAGGATGCAAAAAATTATTTGTAGTTCAAACTACTTGATGGTGAAAATGAAATAATCAGTGTTTTGTGGCCCAGATGTTATCCAACTGGCAAAAAAATAATTTGTTAGAGGTAAGATAAAAGGACACACAATGCTACAGTGTAAAATCTCACAAACACTGGATATAAAATAAAGAGTTATTCACATGCATTTGTACCATCAGAGAACCAAATTTACTTTGTTTCTGGTTACTTTAATTTTCAGTGCCTTTGGAACATGTCAGTAAAAGTGAAGAAAATGCTGATAGGAAATTAGTCTTTCTTTTTTTTTTTTTTTTTTTTTTTAAGGAGTACAAGAAAGAGAATAATAATTTAGCAAAGGCATACCACAGATAAAATACTTTCTAATAAATATAAAGGAAAATATACTGCACATAATGTGCACTATAGTTACTATATGCTAGTAAGCATCACAGAAGCAAAATCCTATGTAGTGAGACTACTTTTCATACATATGACTTATATTTGATTATTCAAATATTAATTAACATTCACAACACACCATTCATTGAAAACCCTATTAATATCGTAGGGTTGAAATGTCATTCAGGGAAATTAATCATAAAAGAATAAATGATAAATTGTATCTATACACAGGAATACAACATACATTTGGTTGTATACTAGTAACAACAACAGCCACAATTAGAAAGTATGTAATTTTGGTTTTGCCACTTGTGTTATGCTGTAGTTCTTAGCACTAGTCAGAATAGCTGTATTTACAGCATAAAGTACATAAATAAATCTCAAACTATCAGCTAATAATATATTTTTCGTTCTTAGCCAAGGGGGACAACATCAGAGGTAATATAGCTCTTAAAATGCTGCCGCAGGAAAAAACCACTTGACAGATCATATTTCAGCTTACATGTAGGCCAGTTTTGTCTCTTTTTTCAGGTTTGAAAATCTGACTGGTAATATCTCACTATGGATCTTTAGTATATCCAAAGAGATTTTCATTTTGTATTATTAATACTGCTATATTAAAATGCATAATTTTAAAATATTTGAAAGTATGTTTTAATTTTAAAGGTGTTTCATAAACAAAATAGTTGAACTAGCTTTCCAGAACCAATTAATTAACTTTGTCAGGGGTTTTTTTTTCCAAATTCATACCATTTTGTTCACATTTGCTGTCCTCCAGTAAATTCTTTAGCCAGCAGGCAAATTACTTGGAATAAGGAATTCTTCAAATTTATTTTGGATGGTTTTATATACCCATCTTAAGCATTAAAGAAAAAAACCTCTTCAGGAAAATATAACAACCAAGATTCCCTAAACCCTCAAAGCATTCAAAATAAAAATAAAGAGACAGCTTCGTAGTGATGGATGAATTTCATGTACCCAGGGCAATGCCCAGGAGTTGCAATAAAGTGTATTTGCAATGCATCTGCAGCCATTTCTCCCGCAAGAGTCTGTGCATTCTCCCCTATTCCAGACAAGTGAGCAAGTGTCCTTTGTCTCCGGCTCAACATGCCAAATCTCCTGCATCTTTCGACCCTCCTCCCTTCTCTCCTGTCTCCCCAACCTGATCCTGGAATGTTTTGGCCACGAGGTTAAGAAAGATTCCCCCATTTATCACAACCTGCCAAGCACAACAGGGTCACAGTCCCAGCCCCAGTGCTATCACTTAGCTAATCCAGCCTCGGCACAGGCATGAAACTTCAAAGATATTTTGCCACGGGCAAAAATTAGTCCTTATTTGCTTTAAAATCCAAGTATCAATCAAGTTAAACTGTGCTTCAGTGGAGCTAACATTTTGAATGTTCAGAGCAACATGGACATTTGGTTCATAGCTGTGACTCTAATTGAATGCAGAGCTCACCTGCAATAGCATTACAAATACTTCAAGTACAGCAAAAATCTCATCATGAGACAATTCATTTTATCCATGAGAAAACCCTTGATAAAAGGAACTGTTCAGTTGTTCATGTAAACATACAAAAGCGCCTTTTGGTGCATGTGTGCAAATAAATACATATAATACACACAGAATCTCTGTTTGTGTTAAATCACTTCAGATTATTTTACCCTCCAAAGGTTTTACTATGAGTTATACCAGATGAGCAGCCAAACTTAAATGATTGTAAAGGTCAGTTACCGACTTTTAAATATCCTTGAAATTAATGTGAAGAACAATTACAGATTCACTACGAGAACAAGCAAAGGACTTTTCTTCAATAACTAGGGAGCAAATCATCAATTAAACCCAGGTAAAATAATATGGAAATTTTACTATCCTGGGTCTCTGCCTACCACTTTCTGTTCAACCCAATGCAAACAATACAATAATTATGCTTTTTAAATCAATCCAAGTTCTTCTTCAATGTGTACTTTTAACTTGATCCTTCTGGGGCTAAAATGGGATCCATCTTAAAATCAGCTTTTTAAAAAAACTTCACCTTTTCTTCAGATATTTATTTATAATTGAATACTCCTTAATTATGTATTAATTCAGAGCAATGACTGAATATTGCAAAGAGAAATAAATCACATAGATATTATCTTTCCTGTTAAGATATTGCTGAAATGTATATTTTTTATTTTTTCCAGCAATATGATAGAAAATATTTTTAATAAAATAAAATATAAAAAGGAAATAAGTAGCATATTAGCTACATTAAATTCTGCAAACTGCTCACATATCTTTTGTACATAAATTTAATACAGCCATGCTGTCCTTTTATTTAAAAATACTGAAACATGTTATATTTTCAATCCCTTGTAAAAAACATTTACTAAGTTTTAAAATTCAAAGCTTAAAAGTGAATAAAGAGCTTAAAATGCTAAATATTTCCTCTATTCTCCCAAAGTAAATGTAACTTCAATAAAATTTATCTATAGCTATTTGCAAAGAAAACAACAGAAAACAAAATATAAAGATGATAGGTAAGCATGCGAACAAGACAGTATGCAGTGTGCTTTTTCATCTGCTTCTTCTATTTAACAGTATGTTCAGACATTTTCTCAAACCACATTCCGTTTGAGAAAATAACCTTGACTTCTAATTTCTGTAAGAGATGAATTAGCTTCCCTGTATGCCCACTCTAATGCACATATGTATGTACATGCATGATCACACAAATGTGCAAACATACAGATATTTTCTAAAGCCAAATTCAAGTTCTTTTGCTTGATACTATCCACATTCACACAAGGTTGCTGCTATTTGATTTGCTGTACCATTTAACAAGATATACTAAGTACTTTTATAAATCTCAAACCATCTTGGAAAAATGCTTTGGCAAGAACTATTTTTTAATTCAGGAATTTAAAATATTACTTGGTTTATATACCCTTTTCAAATTTACATTTGATTTACTTCAGAAGAAATTGTAACGGCACAAAAGGTACTGAGATAGTCAAAAGCTGTTCAGCTGAAATGTATTTCAGAAAATAGTGAACAGACCAAGAAAAGAAACATGTAACTGGATCCTGCTGCTTGCTGCTTACCAGACCACAGGCACGAAGTCAAAGAACTTACTGGCTGTAAGAATTTATCATACCTTTCTTCCAAAGAGGTTCTCTACCTATTACAGATCCCTATGGCTGTAAATGCCTGTTTACAGCTGGACCAAATTGCCTTGCTCTTTCTTTCCCGGGACTTTGCTTGCTGCTCTAGGATAACAAAACAGGACTCCCAGAGTGAACCCCTCCTGAGCTTCCCTGAATGAAACAGACATTTAAGGAGCAGTAATCTCCATGCCAGCTCCCACCACGGCCTCTGCACTGCTGCTCTTGCTGCTGCGCGGACCCCACGGCAGGGAACAGCATCTGACTACAACAGCAGCACATGCACAGGGGTTCCCTGAAGAAAGCTTTAATCACAATTTATTATCAAAAAATCGTCTGTTCAATTGCAAAGTGCATTAAAAAGAATAGATACCATTACAGAGGCAGAGAGAACTTTGGAGGAGGTAGGACCAATGCTTTAGCATATTTACACTTCAGCATTATTTGTTCCAAATGCATGTCTAATCAACTTAGAAATTAACTAAATGGATTTGAATGAAGTATTAGGAAAAAAATTATTGTATCCACAGTTTTTGTAGTTTAGTGCTAATTAACCTGTATTCAACTTACGTCTAGACACCTGTCTCAGCATACTGGCCTTTAAGTGTCTCTTATAAATGTTACTGAGTAACACACCAAGGAACTGCTCACAGATTTGACAAAATGTGACATTTGCAGCACATTATAGAACAACACATTTTATTTCTTATAGGACTTAACAAGTAACCTCCTGTGGTAAACAAAAGCTGCTCCTGAAAGAACCTGATGAATCCAGCCCTGTGACCTATCTAAACTCCTGTACTCTAGAGCCACCATGAATAAATACCTTGTTCCAAAACCAGTTTGAAACTGCTACTACAGAAGTTAAAATCAAATCTCCTTTTCAGAACAGAATCTGAATGGGAAATAATACCCATTTATATTTCCCATTTTATCACTAAACAACATTTTCATCAGTATCGCAAATTAAAATCCATCATAACCTTACCTCAGCAGTCTCTGAAGAACAGAAACCAATTCCCCAGATATGCAAAGTCAGTTTCCAGGACAAAAGAAAAAGAAGAGAATATCTGTTACGTTTCACTAATTAACTTGCACTGTAGAGCAGCTAAGGTGTGCAGGCAGATTTTCAGGACCGAAAAGCTTTTGCATCAGTCAGCTAGGACTTTTTAAACTCAGGAATACTGAAGACACTTTGTTCTTCCTCGAACTGTCATGCTGAGCCTAGCACAGTCCGGTTACTTAAGTCAACTAGGAGGAGATCTGGATAGTAAACAAGCTTGGCTCTGTCCAATGGCTTTCCACACCCTCCTGTTTATAGTAAGATGACTTGCATTCAGAGGTCACCCCATCAACAGCTCCTGTCTTTCAGTGGGTATCTAATGTGCTGCATTTATCCCAAGGCTCTTTTAATGAAACCACCTTCCTGGTCCCTGCTCGCCTGCTGTCGCTATGACACATCTGCTCCTTATTGTGCAAAGCCCTATTAAGTGTTAAAATATACAGAAAAGTCATACCTGGGCATATATTCTGCAAATAATTCAGGTATTTATAAGCGCTTGCCTTGTCTGTGAATATTAGCAACAGAAAGTCTTTTTAAAGATCAAAGAATTTTGCCAGTAACATTCATCGTGTGAATAAAAGAAATTCAAGAGGAAGGAAGATGGATGTCATTGTTTGATCTGGATTTAAAACTTTTACAGATACTCCTCAGAAGGATAATGCATGTGCCTGTGCCAGATAATATTTACTTGAATATGTTAACATGCTGGAAACAAGAGATGAGGAGTGTCCTCGAGCTCTGCTGTAAAATGATACAGAGCCAAGAAAAATAAGGGTCAAGTGCCAGGACCCCAGTGAAAACACTAAGTCAGTTCTGGGCTGAAAGAATACATGGAATTGATAGTTCTTACAAACTCAGTATATCTGCAGCAGTGCAGAGCCTCCTAGCTCTCATTTTTTAGGCATACAAGTGCTACTGGTTACAAGAGGTTTGTGATCCAACTGGCAGTTGTTGTTTTCTTCATACAGCACTGCGAACCAAAAGAACAAAGCCCCTGCAAATTGCTTATCACAACAGATAGATCTAAATTAACTGTATCTTAAAATGAGAACAAGAAAATGTTGTTTAGCATTTTCCTTCAGAACTCTTATAAAAATAAGAATTCCAAATTTCTACCAGTACTTTTCCTTACTCCTTAGCCATCAGGCAGCACTAGGAAGTTCAGCCTTGTTTCAGTGGGGATGTGAAACTGAAGATGGCACTCTCTCCCCATGCAAACACAAGCCTGACTGCTGCTCAGAAATGCTCTTAGAGTGAAAGTTACACCTGTAGCACATTTTCAGCACCATTTTTTGTCACCACTACAACATCAAAATGACAGATAGCAGCTTGGCTCTGCTAAAGCTAATAAAATATGATTGATGAACTGGTCTAGAAAGCCATGTCAATTCAGATTAGGATATTTGTGCCATCATTTGACAAGTTCCACACTTTATTATTAGAATGGACTATCAGGACTATAACGGCCACTAATAAATACATCCATCCAGATGCCCTGATGCCTTTTTTTGTACTTAAACCTACTAATGAAGTTTAAATATGAAAGTTTTTTCATGTGAAATCTCACTCAATTTTTATAAAATACTTGTGCTTAGAAACACAATATACTTCCTTAAACAGGTGCCTGTCAGCTGCTATAATCTCATGCACTGAAATCCAAGTAATCCTCATTTAACTGCAGTATGTGGCATAATGAAGGCCCACCTCTCTGACAATGAAAACCCACTGAAGCATATATAAAGTACGGGGGAGAACATAATCAGCTTTCAGATGTTGTTTTTGACATTAGCTTTGAGCATAACCTCATTCTTAACTACTGAAACAACACATCAGATGTGGAAGGTGGCTAATCAAGATCGGTTGGGGTTTTCACCATCAAAAGAAGGGAAACAAAGGAAAAAGCTATTGCATTAAATGCTGCCAAAAAAGACTGAAAGCACCAGGATGTACATGAACAGGGGGCTTCAAGGCTCCAATCCTACTCAATGAACTGCAGAGAGTCTTCACAGTAGTGGAGAGTCTTCACAGTAGCAGATAAGGAAAAAAAAATTTTCTCTTCTTCTACCAGGCATCAGGCAGAGGAAAACCGGCCTGGACTTGGACTCCACCAAGAGTTGAGGAGCACACCACCACTCCCTCTGCACATCTCTGTGTGCAGGAGGTCCTCACTCAGCAGCTTCAAACCCAAGCAGCTTGTTTGCCACTCCCTGCCACCACCTCACTTCTGTATTCCTGTCTTCTGTCACAGACTAACACCAAGAATAAAAGGACCAAAGAAACAACTACCAGCCTTCCTCCTTTTCCCAGTTAAACAAGACAATTTTACTGTTTCTCAGGCCTGGATGCCTGGAGGCAAAGTACAGTCCCACACACTTGTAAAGGTTGTTTATCGCGTAGTGGTGATAAAATATTTCTATGCCATAGTTTGGTGCACATGCTGGTAGTGCCAAAAGATGACCAGAGAAAACAATTACATCTACAGCACGTGCTCCTTTCTCAGACTGACTGACAGGGAAACCACTGTCCCAACATCCCTGCGATGGATTAACTTCTCTGCAAACTGAGATTCCTAAGGGGGAGATGGTTTTTTATTGACTCGTAAATCAGAAGCATCTTCAAGCCATTTATTTACAACATCATTCTAAGAACACAAATGTAACAGAAAGGAAAACAGCAGACATTAGCAAAGAAACACTGCAGTCATTTCAGAAAATATGAAAGCATGAAATGTTAAGTATTTTGAATTTCTCAATTAGTTCTGCAAGCAAAAGTGCTTGGTTTAGAGCCACAGTAGTGAAAATTACTGCCAGTATTATTTTTTCTGTTCTAAACTTTGTATTAGATGCTCTTGTTCACTGTTTGCCTGCCATACAGAGAATACCAAACCAGAAAGAAAAGCTTATCAGCAAGCCTTTACATTTTCAGCAATGTCACAAACTGACATCATCAAGTTGCAAGTGACTTCCTTTTTTACTATTCCTTCAGATTTCATCATAGAACATGAAGTTCTTCTCAAGGTACATTGCAGGGAAAAACACACAGCAGCAGCACATTTTGTTGCCATTGAGCAATCTTCTCTAATACATCCTGAGAACCACCACAACCACTTCACATTTTGAGTCAGGGTATTTTTCAAGCAATAGAATGATAAAAATCACAAAAAGAAGAATGCAGGTAGAGGTATTTCTGGAGAAAGGGATGCCTGTGAGATTTTGGGTTGGTCAACAGTTCTGTAAGTGAAGATCAAATTCACTGACAAGTAAGTATGTTCCTGAATTCTTTAGTGGATCTTGCATTCAGTGGGGTGTGAAGATGCTTCATTCAGTGGGGTGAAGAGGGTTGCACCACCTTCTGATTCTCCCCTCTTCGGGGTCTGTTGACATTTCCCTGGGTGGCTGGCTCTGGCAAGTCACCACAGGCCCTGGGGCTGGCAAGTTTTAGCCATAGAATGGATGATCGTATAATAGTGCCTCCAACATGCCTAGCTTTTTCAAAAAAACGAACTCAACTGCTTTTACTTTTTCTTGTTAGTTTGTATTTTTAGTTCAAAGATAAATTATAAATTCCCAGTTACAAACTACCATGCTTTTTCAAGAAATTTAAATTAGGTTTAAATTTACAACCCCCCTCCAAGACGGTTTTGTTGACTTTTAACTTCTGTTTGGTTTGTTTTCTCTGAGCTGTATTTGTGGCAATTCATCAGATGTTATAGAAAGAAAAACTACCATTTGAATTTCACTGCGTGAGTGCCTCTTGCCTGCTCCAGGACTTGTCTGTAAAATCAAGGGATCAAAATAAAATCATTCCTATTCTAATACTTCTATCTATACATTACACTGTATTTATTAGACTCGCCAGCCACCACTAAAGCTGTTATGTTCTGCCTGGGCACTGACCAGCCTGAGGCTTCTTAGAGCGAAGTCTGTGGTTCCATCACAGTCCCCTCCACTTTCCCTCTCCTCGTTCTCCTCAGCCTTGCAGAGAGACTCTTCTTGGATACAGAGAACAATAACAAAACAGTGGATACTAGATGGATTTAAGAACATGCACTTTTTTCACCATTGAAACTGCTACCAAAAACTAAAGACTGCATAAATCTCTGGAAAGAGATTGAAAACAGATGGAAAGACAGATCTGTGATTCTGTGATTCTGAATCTCAAAAAATAATTGAAAAACTGATGGAAGCCAGCTAAATTCTAAGTTCAAAGAAAAAATAGACATCTGAGCATATCAGATTTTCAGTGGTAACTGAAAAAGTTTATATACATGAATAAGAATTACACATAGTAAACAAAAATCTGTAAGAGCAACAAACTGTATATATTTACAAATAACATTCCTGAAAGAGCTTTAAAACACCACTTTTTAAATAAAAGTTTAGAGGTCTTTATATTTTGTCTTCTGTTTTCTCAGCACCTGAAATTTCCAATTTATTTCTGCAGTCTTACAATTCAGCCTTAAAACTTAAATATCAAGCCTTTAACTCCAAACATTAATGACCAACACAATAAAATTGTTGCAACTGGCAACAAAGTATTTTGTCTCCATCTCAATTACTTCCCCTGGTTTCACTGAATCTTTTTGTAAAAATTACTCATTTACCTCTCATATACCTGCCATTTTAAGTATCTCTGATATTAATTCTGACTTGAAATAAACAAATAAATAAAATGTGAGCTTTACAAAACATATGTCAAGTTCAAGGTGCAAACTTTGTGAAAAGATTTTTCATACAATTTCTCCTAAAGGAAAGTTGATATATGACACTCTTATATCTGAAAGGCATCCAAGGTAAAAAAAAATGGTAAGAGTACTCATTCAAAACCCTGCTAATTATTATGTGTTTTTATCACCATATTTTCTGGAGTTACAATCAAGATGAGTAATGTGTTCAATGAGCAGTGCTGGGCACAAATACGATCTCAACCCTGAAATCTTAAAGTTAGTTTTATTTATGGCTCTAGAGTCAACTCTAGTATAATCTCCAAGTTTATTTTATGACCAAATAAAAAGTTTACTTAAGTTAGTACAGGAGAGACTGTATGTGAAAGTTCAGAAGGAGTTGCAATTTTTGAAGTGGATCTCAAAAGCTGCAAGAGAAGGAAGTGGTTGAACCATTTAGAGTTTTTGACTTGAACTCCTTATCATCAGGCTCCATTTTCTATCCTTTTAACCATTATAGGTTCAAAGACACTCTTATTAAGTGTCTGCATATCTGACTGCTTTTAGTCAAGCCTCCCATTCTAGGTAACATCCAGTTAGTACACAAAATGCAGTCCATTTGTATCTCTCATTTTTTCAGATGTGTACAATGCTCTTCACTGCCTATGCTCAGCACTTCTTTCAGCTTTTATTCTGCTTCTGTGACAGGACCAGCTCTCCTCCCTCATTCCCCCTCCCTCCGTGCATACGTGACTACTACAGTGTACACAGTCAGAAATGCTGGTCTGAGGAATGGCATGATAGATTTTTCATATAAAACAAGGGCTGTATCCTTGCTTTAACTTACTGTTTATTTTGAAAGCTGATTGGCACCTCCATAATTACCACACACCTTCTCAACAGAAAGTTGGAGCAATACCAGGTTGGAGACAACCAAAGCAGGGATTCCTACACTGTGATATGCAAACCACTTCAAGGCAGTACCTTTGTGCTGGGGCAGGGAAAAGCGGGAGCAGCAGCAATAGATCCCGACCTTTCTGGGCACAGTGCTAGGACTCATACTGTTTATTTGTGCCTGGAGCAAAATCTAGTGTAGTAGGGGAAGTGCTTTTTGCATGATGGAAAAGATGGTGTTTAGGTTCTGACTTGGGAGGCATGGGAATTAAGGAATGGCTGACTTACTCTGAAAAAGATCTGCTATATGACTCTTTCCTAGCAAATAAACTCTTTTAGGCCTTCTTTAGTTTAAAGGATTAATAAAGTCAGCAGTTTTTACTGAGGGCACTTCCTTTGATACGTAAGTATGTAAGAAAAATTCCATTTTCCTTTTGTAAAAAATATAAACTTTCAAAGAAACGTGACAGAATTTATGCATGCACTAAAACTAAACTGATGAAAATAATAAATTAAAAAAAGAAAAAAAATATTTTTGCCTGTACAGTAACTCCCTTAAACACAACCAGACAAAAACTCTGGTTGTGAGTCAATGAAGCTTATCTTTCATAAATTTAGGGAAGCCAGTCACCTTATATAAAGAAATTATTTTATCTGTATAAAAAACTTGGAAGGGAGCCGTAAGTAAAAAACAACAGCAAACATGAGTTACACGGTGAAAATTCTTGGTTTTCTCCATCCCTATGTATGGACATTCCGGGGGGATATGTAGCTTACTGGTCAGTTAACTCGGCCTTTCCTGGAAACAGCTTTTCTCAGGCACTTATGAGTACTGCCCTACCAATGTCCTTTAGCATTTTGAACAAAAGATATATCAAAACCAAGAAAAATAAATTTAACATCTTTTTTCGGTACAATGTTTTTATAGATTTCATGCACAATGTTACAAATGTTTTAATAAAGAATCCAAACTCCGAAAGTCCTGCTGAGCCATACTAACTATTGAGGTCTCTGTCTTCTAATATAAAGAGACTAACAGCTACTTCAAAAAAAAAAAATCCGCTGGTATCACACAGCCATCTTTCTCCCAAAGTTACCGATGACACTGTAACTGTTAGACAAGTCAGTACTCCACATTTTTTAGACATACATCTGATACTATAATAATTTCTTAAAAATAATAATAATAATAATTTCTTAAAAAACATCTTTCTAACACTCTTTCATCATAATTAATTGCTAAATTTTCTATATGCTTTCTTGATTTGGGTAAATGCTGACAAATTTGTTCCCTTGAATGTCTATGTCTTTTTACTCATCAAAGGAGGACTTGGACGGAAGTTTTCATTTTTGCCTTTGTTTGTGTTGGCAGCTTTACCAAGGGGAATTACAAAGAATTTCACAGCCTGGCAAAGGGAGGAAGTGACATCTCTATATCCCCAAATTATCCAAGCTTTCAGCAGCTTGCTCCTTCTTCTGCTGTGCTAAACTACAACCTTTTATTCCTTTCTCCTCCAGTGGCAGCGTACTGCTAAGCAAAATACAGTCCTCCCTCTCTACAATTTTATTAAATTCACCCTTTGCTTTAAGCTATTTCATGCTGAAGCCTCAGTTAATTTTTTTATTCCTAGGAAACACAGGAAAAACACGGGGGCATATTCTGTTCTTTAGAGGCATTGATCATTTTTTTGGTGGAATGCACCCCAGTAATCAGGAGCAGAATATGGATAGTTTTGCCAAAATACCATTGCATTGAACTGATCACTACAGTGTAGTGAGTAACTAACTTAGTGTTACTAAACACTACAAGCATTTTAAGTTTGTAAAACACCTAAGAACTCTACACTCCCTCAGTATTTTTCAAACATACAGATTTACAATTGGAAATACAATGGTATTAATGTCCTCTTATGACAACACTCTCCTTAGTAAAGTATCCATCTAAAACTATCCATGATACAGTAGCAAAATTTGGCCCTTGCTCTGTTTTTTTTTTTACCTAGTATTTCTATGCATAAATAATTAAATTTCTATGTATAAAGTTTTATTTCACTGCATTCAGTTTCCTTCTCATCACACTTGCAATTCTGCTACAGTCAATGGGGTTGCACTGTTTTGAGAAAAAAAATTTGGATCAGGATACAGATTTCAACACCACCCTGCTCAAAAATATAGTATTTCAGAGTTTTTACTGCAACTTCAAAGGTGGATCATTTTACAAGTGACTAGTGCTAGAGAGCAAACATCCTCCATCATCATAACAAATCTCTCAGCATCAGCACAAGCATTTGGAAGAACTACTTGTTTTACATTGCCATCTCTATTTCTGGACACAAGTGCCGAAATGCAGATAAGTTGCTTTTATCTGCTAGTTAGATCTGCATACATAAATGAAGAATAAAATATCACAAATCATAGTATTTTGCAACATTATTCAGCAGCTTTAACAAAATCAGGTTTCTGTCACTGCCATGAGACCTTACTGATAGAGTGCTTCAAATTTAAAAAAAAATTAAAATCCCACAATGAGGGGGTTTTATTGCATTTTTTAAAATTTCTATTTTCCAAAAATGGACTTCTAAAAATTTTCATTAAGGTCTAAACAGATACTTTGAATTCCACTTCTCCAACTGGACTTTTTGATCTTTTCCATCAATCAAACAATACCTTCTAAAGACTGAGAATAAAATGTAGAGACTTCAGGTTTTTTTATTCTGCAGAGAAAGACGTGAACTGAAATGAAAGAATGAACACACCATGTGAAAGAATAAATCCTAGTAAATTTTGCACGCAAACAAAACTTCTGTCCAAACTGGGAGCCAAGCACTAAACCCAAATGGAATACAGGCAAAAATCATTAATGGTATTTCCTCGTAGTACGTGAAAGCAATTTCTTTAACTTTGAAAGTAATGTGGTGATTCTCATCATTGGCCCTACAGAGTACAGATAAACATTTTTCTTCTCTCTGACAGCTGTAACTGTATTTTGACAATTTTTAGGATACAAGAAAGTGGTTTGGAGACACACATTTAAGCAAATTACTTCTTTCAAAATATTGTTTTCTATGCCAATACAAGTATTCAGCATAAAATGTTAAAAAAGCATGTGATATGCATGTGATTATTTCTTCACATGTAAGTTGTCTCACTGGCTTTAGTGTTTAATTCACAGCATGCAGCTAGGCATATGTGTAAATCACCACATGAATGGAATCTGAATGGAAAAAGTGTTACTTTTCTACCAGGGATTTCAGTCTATTCTCCTTTCCAGGTTTGTAATACTTGTTTTCAACAAAAAAGACATGACACTGTAGTATGTGCAATTAGAAATAAGACTTAACTGTTCACACTTATTTCTAGAGATGTACAAACACCTTGAGATATTACAAAGAAAAAGTATATAGTGCATGAAAATATTACTTCAGAGATTTGAAACATTTCAAGCAGACATATATTAATTCAAAATGAATCAGCTATAAATATCTTCAGTTTTAGCAAGAGTTCAAGGGACTATTACAAAATACCAAGGAGTATTTTAAATAACAGAGGGTGCACAGCAGAGAGAGAAAATATGCAACTTGGCAACGAAAATATGTAGCTAAAATAAAGCAGAACTGTTTCACTACAAGAAAAACGGTATCACCTGTTCAGAGCGGCTGATTAGGAAAAGCATGGATGCAAGGTTTACGGTGATTTGGCCCAGAATTGTCGCATCTGGACAGAGCAGGGCACAGCCTAACCCGTACCCTGTTACTGGGTGTAATTGCAGTTCTGTTTTCTGTCCTTGCTGTGAATGCACAAATGCTGTATTAAAAGAACTGAGAGATAAAAGGAAATTTGAAGCAACCTCCCAAGTGCATTTTAAAAAACTAAATAAATGCCTGGCTATGCCTGTAGAGAAGGGCAGCATAGGAAAAAAGACAGTCCCAAAAGAAGTCCTTCTGCCCAGAATTCCTATGTGAGAATGGAGCAGGAACCAATGCCAACAGAAAAGGAATAGAGTTATTTTTTTCCTCAGTGACTGCTGCACTCCAGAGCTGGCTGAGAGCTCAGTTTAGAAGATACCAACTGTGATATCTCTGCCTTCAGTCTCTACTACGAATTAGATTACCAGATTAGATCTTTGGGTAATACAAGATACAATGACGTATTTATGAAAGTGGACATTAGTGATGATTTTTAAAGTAGATGCAAGGGTCAGCCCCTGGTCTGGTGAAGTTATGGAACAATCTGCCAGGACAAGGATTTCAAACTTACCTCTATACTATATGGATTTGTTGTTGTGAAACACAAATATTTCTATCCAACCAAGACAAAACTTTTAATATTTGTGAATGTTTTATTTTTCATGAAATAATTTCAGTCATAGAGACATTTGTGTTCTCTAGTGGCAGTGAATTCCAAATCTTTATTATGTGTTGGTAGAAAAATATTCCTTTTTATTAGTTTGAAATATATTTCAGTTTCTCATAATACTCCCTATATTGCAAAACTTGACCTAGTGTCTCTATTGTAGTCATTATTGCATACACATTACTGCACTCATCTGTCAACTGTATCTGTCACAGTCCATAAAGGAGGCTTGGGGGTTGAGTATCTTTATTAATTTCCATTTCCCATGTCTGAATTCTGTAATTCTTCCAAATCCTTAGCACGTTGGGGAAGCAGAATTGAAGACGAGGCATGGATTTTTCCCCCTCTGTCTGTTCCTCTGTGCTTTCCTGTGGCAGCACAGAAAGACTGCGAAAGACTCCGAACTCCCCACATCGTAACTCTTCATTACGTTTTGTGTGGGGTCACCTACGCTGTCACCTTGGATACCAACACTCCTACCTATCTGAGCAGTATCAGGGAAGGAGGGTGACAGGGCAGAGGGGTCTACTCACATTTTAGGGAACTACAATACAACTCTACTCCTCTACTTTTTCTAATAGCACACTTCTCAGTCCTGTCCTGAGACTCCCTGAGACTCTGTCTGTCTCCATGACACTCAGGAAAACAAAACCCAAGGCACCACTGTGGCAGAAGCCACATCTCTTCATCAGCTGACTTCTAACCTGGGTTCCTCAATGAGAAGTTACAACTAGGTTGGATGAATCTGAATTTTTATTTGCTAAATATCTACACAAAGTTAGATAGATGTCTGAAGCAGTTATATGAACTCTTCTTTTAACAGATTTAAAAAGATGAGCAGTTTTGTAGTGCCACCAGTTTTTTTCTTTACTGAAAAAGAAACCCAACACTGTGAACCTTGAGACTGATACTTTAGTTTTTAGTTAAACAAAACCCAAATTTCTGGTTTCTATACTAAGATTTACCCTATAGACAAAAAGGGAGTGACAACCACAGATTACTATGTTAGCTTTTCAAGCTCAGAGGGACACATTGTCTCAGAGCTGGTTATTGAGAGAGGAACACAAATAGGAACTGGAGGTGCACCAAGTTTAAGAATAACATAAGCAGCAGCTCAAAGAGGAATTCTGGAGGGGGACAAGTAGCTTGAAACAGCTACCACCTCAACAAAATGTAGAGAATCAATCAGAAATAAGAGCTGAAGGACTGTTTCAAAGAATGTATGTGTGAATGAAAAATCAACCTTGAGCATTTGGAAAACATTAGCTCACGCCTTCCGTTTGACACTATGTGAAAAGCTTCCTACTGCATGATAAAAACTCTGTGTCTAGCTTTCTCTGGATCTTTATCATATGTACCTCCTCAGCACAGATAAAGATGAAATCAGGGGTCCTTAAAAGTTGAAGATGGAAAATTAAGTTTTTCATTACATCCCTGTTTTTCTAATAAAATATTAGAGATTTTTAAATTTCAGAATTTAATAAATAAATCAGCTGAGTCCTTTATCAAAATTAAGTTAAACAGAAGCCATTTGCTGAAGGCCAGAGAGAAAATTCAGATGGCTAAATAAGCTCAAAGGAAATAAAAATGAGAATGAATATAAACAGGATCTGTGATAACAGTAAAAAAAGGCAGAAAACGATTACTACAAAAATGTTACAGTCTGCAAGATTTTTAAAATTTAGCTAGGAATTTTGGGCACTAAATCACATGTTTTTTTAAATTTCAGTCACTAAAACAGAGTTTCCATAATCACTTCTTGGCTAAATAAAAGGACAAATAACTAATTTAATCTACACAAAAGAATTAGAGTGGAAGAGTGACTTAAAAACCTCAAAGATGTCATATTTTGATAAAATACAACTAAAATTCACTAACTTTGAGCATAAATCAGGATAACCATTACCAAAGAATGGCTTGAGTTGGAAGGGGCCCTAACGACCATCCAGTCCCTACCCAGCTGCCACTGGCGGTTGGTATATTTTGATATACAAGAGGTTACAGAGAAGCACCTTTCAGATTTTGTCTTGATGTTTAAATTTTACAAGGTTAGAAGGTTACTAGGTTATGAAGAGCTGATTCATGAGCTGATTCACATGCCCCTCCAACTTTAAGTTGGACTGAAAGTCTAGCAGGGTAAGACTGAGGAGGGAGGGAGGCACCAATATCACCCATGCAAACTATCCAAAGGTGTGGTGGACACTGCTATCTTTCTACAAGTTTTTCTTGCTAAAGTGATGGCCAGTTTCTTCAAAGGGCTATTATAGTACCTGGAAAGGTAGCAGAAATAGTGAAAAGTATTAAAACATTCTAAAAGACTTGTGTCTATCATATATAAAAACTGTTAGAGAAGCTACATTTCAAAGTACAGGTATTTTCTATCATTTAAATATCTTGTATTTGCTTTCAAGTATTTTAAATTATATTTGTAATTACACGGTTCTATACCAATGCCGAAACTTACTATAATTACTGAGTGAATAGAATTTTTAAAAAATAGTGTTAATGATACATTATTAAATATGTAAACAAGAACTTCCATTTTTAATCTCAGACACAAATAGGAAGAAAAAGTTTTAAGTATAACTCAAGACTAAGAAATAAACTACAAATCTAACTATATCCAATAGGTAATTGGTTTACAATTAATGATGGATAAAGCCTTGCAATTATAGGTTTATTCAGAAAAATAATTTGTTGTCACCTGCACAGAAATGCGTTTTCCTAGACACTTTTAATTTCAGTTTAAAAAAACTGACAGGAAAGCAAGGGAAATCAAGTTCTTCTACCTCTAATGTAAAGGAATTCAATTAAGATATTCAAAAGCAGGAATTTTTTTCCTTTTCCAATCCATATAAAGAACAAAAAATTAGAAGCCAAGCTGAGCTTTACCAGCCAAACTAATTTTTTGAAGGTTTCTGGTACATAGAACTTCAAAGGCATCGAAGCAGGAAAAAACTAATTGTCAATTCAAACTCATTTTTTCAGGTCAGCAATTAATTTAATTTGTAACATATGAAAGTCCTTCTGTATATCTTTCAACACCTTTATGTATCCAGATGGCTTTGAAAATCTGTCTAAATATGATGATTAGTTCACTTAGTATCTGCCATTAATAATTCTCGTCTAATAAATCCTTTAGTCTTGCATGAAAATATATTTTTTGTTATATTTTCCAACTGTTTCAGACTGGCTTATTTTAATAAAAGAAATTAAGTATTTTTTTTCTGTATTTGTCTGGAATCCTGATTTGCATCCAAACTGCAAGTTGATCCAAATAATTAGTTCAAATTTAGATTTCTACAAAACTAAGATACTACATTCAGGAGTCATGTGAGACAGGTACACATTTCATGAATACATTGTCAAGGAGAAGGTTTCTAAGAAATATCCAATTTTAAAATACTCATAAAAAGGAAGATAAACTCTTGGGCTTTTGTTCTGATGGTTGGTTCAAACTGCAGTTAGAATTGTGGTTTAAAACACTTTGACTGAAACCAGGCAACCCTGGGAAGCTGAATGACTTGAGCGAGTTCTACAAAGTCTTTTACAAGAACAAGAAGACTAAAATTTTTAACACCTGACCTTCCACCACCGAAGTCAAGAGCAGATCTACCATGGATGTCATAGGCCAGATCCCGTCTTGACTCTTGGGATGGCAGAACAGGCCTTAAAACTGGTATGAGGGACTCTACAATCATCACATAGGCAAAGTTATATCCATACTCATTCACAAATTTTAGATTACACCTTTATACATACCATTTCTGAATTCACGTTACTAAAATATGTTTCAGCTTATAAAAGTGTTGCTGATACAGTGTAGGGTGAGGAGAAAGGGTAAGCAGATAATGCAACTAAAAGGAGCACACATTAATAAGTTAGTTATCCATTCCTATAGTAACTTACACCTTCTTCTGGCTCTTTGGTATGTAAATTAAAGTGACTGAAACCAATTTACACTCACATGTATACAGCAGAAACTGGGTGGAAATCTAGATTGGCTGAACTTACAAATTCCAATTTCTTGGCAAGTTCGATATCTCACCTAAAATCTCCTTATCCATTTATACATTAGGAAATGTGGACAAACCAATTATGGAACAGACACAGACCAGATGAGATCAAAAGCAGATCAGTATGCAAGAGTGATAAGCCTAATGAAAACATGGTTTCAAATGGCATATTTTATACTCAGTAGGAGACAACTGGGACTTCAGAACATGGAAAAAAAGGTAAACAGGGACAAGTCCAAATGCAGAGGGTTTACATCCACGTACAAACTGTGGGGAGCAGGCACTTCTCAGCAGTCTAGGGAAGGCTAAGTTAACAGCATGGGAATTGTTTTGACTTTGAACCAAGGCAATTAGGGGATTGCACAGCATTACGGCTGTCCTGCCCAAGAAGAACATCAGAAAGTTCTACAGAGCTGCACTTTTCCAAGTAGAAGGTGTCCCACTGGCCAAGGTTTAATTTTGCAACTTAACAATGATATTAAACATTTGTCCAGATCTCAGTATGAGCCTGACGAAAGAAAGGGATGGAGTATTAAAAATGTATAAAGACTAGCCAGTCTTACCCTCAAATCTCTCATCTATTGAATGCATCTGGGAGAAGCTGGACAGAAAACTACAACCTTTAAAATAAATCCACAGATCACTGAAATCTTGCAATAATAGTTCTCCCTGGACACTGCAAATGAATTGGATCAGCAGACAACTTTGCAAACACAGACACACTGGGTGTGGGTGCACACCCACCCTCCAAACCAGATATTGCCAAGCCACCATGCCAGAAGTGAGTTTTCTCTCTTCTGACTGGATAGTATTATTTTTATGTGCAGTTTGTTGACCAAAATAGTCTCCATAGCCTTTGGATAATGAATCCTTTGAACAGATCTAAGTTTGTGTGTGTGTGTGTGTGCATGTGTGAAATTGTGACTTTTCTTTGAATGTTCCCAACCTATATTATAATACTCGACTTGTTCCAAACCCTACAGCAGTTACTTGGAAGACTCCTCTAAGCATCAGGGAACTTTGGATCAGCTCCTGGAAAACAAAGCCAACTTAAAGTTTGACTGCAATGCACACACATATCCACCACAGGAATCCACCAAATGCGGAATAATAAACCTGTCTGCTGACACACAGTGGTACACCCTGCACTTTAACAGAACACAGTGACACAAGGGCCAACTGGCCACTGAGCTCAGTGGCTCAGAACCAAGCGAAATGAGCCCCTCTAACGAGGCACAAGGTATTCTTTTTGAAGGCACATGCAGATCCCAAATGGATACACACTGTGCTAGCAGAGTGAGTCACGCTGCATTCCTAGAACGTGTGATCTCCCTGCAGTCTGCCTGGGAGATAGTGCTATTGCATTATGCTCCACAAGCTTCTCAGACATGATCCAAAGTAACACAAATTTTTCTGCAGTCAACTCTCTGTTTAAGAACCTAGGTAGACCTGTTCAAGATACCAAAAAAATATGCATTGAGCTGAACATCCTGCCTTCAGCAGATGCTGAAAATGTGTAAGAACAAGGAAATCACATAATGATGTTTGTCTAAAATATTCTCTAACTCTCTCATCTTCAAATGTTAACTATTTAAACTGACACTTAAAAAGAGTGATTCTTTCCATTATGTCACCCAATCTCTTTCGATCATTTCACTTGTTTCCTAATCTTCAAATTAAAACTTTATCCGTTTGAGAACCTACCCTCTCCTCCCAAGCCTGTCAAATGTCCTCAGAAAATAGTTCCATACAGAACACTTCTGTATGCCTTCTGAAATTGTATGAAAAACTGATCAGCCAGATCTCCTTCTCTTGAGAGAATTCTAAGACAACAGTGAGGCATGCAAACCCTTTAACTCTCTTCCGTACAACTCCATAAAAGAGGAATTGGAAGATGAGTGGAGACCTAAAATTTTTACTGGATGAAAAGTTCATTTTGAATTATGCATACCAAAGTGCACGCTATATGTCACATATACTAAGAAATTTGTAAGATTTTAATACAAAAAAAAGTCAATCTTCTGCTTTTAGTAAAAAAAAAAATAAAAGAATAGCATCAAGAGTTTGGCATGCTTCAATTTTTGATGGTTTTTCCTCAGAATTTTTAGGATTTAATTTTAAATGAGACAACTAACTGTTTTAGCCTGAGATATGTTTCTTTCTTTAATTCGCATCTTACAAAATTTTACTGAATCATATTGCATACTGTACTTATTTAAAGCATAATATAATTATCCTGTATAATACTTTTAAGTACTTCTATCATATAGCATAGACTCTACAGAACAAACAGTCCAGACACAACTGTATTATGCAAACAACTATGTCCCCTAAGAATCTATGGAAAGTTGACAAAAGAGTGAAAACCTTTCCAAAATCCTTGGCGCTTAAGAATAAATACTACGGGACACAGACAAGAAAATCTCTGGAATGCAAAGAATTCCTGTTACAAATAATTTTCAACAATTCTACAAGGAGAGAAAGTAATTTCAGTCTATTATTTCTAGCTATTTCTACCCTTTCCACTGTTTGATGCAAGTGATAAGTCATCATAAGGTCCAGCTGCAGTAATGGTATGTTTACGTGTGTTTGGGAGGGATGGGGAAACAAAGTCACCTCCTATCACATACCCAGCAGTGTAAAGAACTTGATTACAAATCCCTTTACCCTTTCTAAAAAGCCACATAGTTATCATGTGACTGTGCAGTTTTCTAGGAAGGAAAGGTTACATAAAGGTGGTACTAGAATTCGCTACCTTCTCCAGTCACCACTGCTGATAAAGCTGTGAAATTCTTTGGGGACAAGTGCTGTGTGCCACTGAAGAATATGATAGTTACCTCAGCCTAGGACTCGATGAACCTTGCAGGGCCCTTCCAGCTGAGAACATTCTGAGATTCTGTATTTGCTCCTTCTCTCATCCAATGAGGCCCAAACATGGGTTGTGCCATCAGGCTAATGGTAGTGCACAAAAATTGCATTCAGGAACTGCTCTGTGTGGCAGGTTGTTACCAACACTCCTCAGCATCAACAGCTCTTGTTCTAACTTCAGTCTTTTGATTATTTCTGAAGCAAAATGATTTTTCAACAAGAGACAATGAAGGGAAACCAAATAGTCATGAAATGCTGGAACTAAAACAAATGGCAGTTCCTTCAAAACAAATACAGATGGCAAGTGAGCCCGGCCCAGGAGGCCAAAGAAAAAAACACTCTGTGAGCAGCAAATAATCAGCTCTGGACTTGTGGAACCAGTTTGCATTTGGCAAGTGAGTGCACAGTGGTGTACTGCTTGTTAATGTAGATAAAGGCAAAAAGGTTCACTCCTCTTGTAAGACTTGTGGGGCATTTGTGGCTGGTACTCTTAAAAGATCATTTCTCCTACACCATCCATGCTTCCTTGATAAACTTCTGTTATGGCCAAGCACAAAAGTCCTTGTAAACAGCATTCATAACAGAAACACTAATGTAATCCACATGAAGATGGACATTACAGCAGAAGGTGGGAGAAGCTGCACAGGTGTGAGCGCATGAATGCATATAAACATAAGTGTGACATCACAGACTAGCCCAAAGTCTCACACATTTTGGGCAGAGCCTCAATAAACCATACCTACATTGCTTACCTCTAAAATATACTGCTGATAATTAACTACAGAAATAAGAATTTATTTCTGGAAGAATGAAGGTGACTGGTTATATAAGGATTGAATCAAATGAAATCTTAAAAGAACAGTTACTCAACAGAAAGAGGACTAATATTCTGCCTTAAAATTTGAAACAGAAATCAAACTCAACAAAATAAACATCATGGTAGCACAAAAACCCCCATAACATAGCTTCATGAAAAGCACTGCTCTTTTAAAGTAGGTCTTTTCTTAGAAACAGACCAGACGCAGCTCCCATTTATTATTCATGGTGCCTTGTGTCCATGTCAGCTCCTGATTAATAATTAAAATTAATCTCATTAAGGCAGATTTCATTACAGGATAATTTAATTAAATGATGATTTGGCTCCCAGATGTCATCATTTGTGCCATCTTTTAAAAGATGCTGCTGATGACACAGATTTATAAGGGTTTAGTCCTAACCTGAAAAGCCACACTATTTAACAGATTTATAGGAATTTTCATAAGCAAAGCACACAACACGAAATATAATTCAGATAAGGTGAGACTGGCACTTCCAAGTATAAACAAAGGTATATGGCTGTCTCTGTATCACATGAGGAAGTATAAGAAGGTCAGCTTCAAGTTTGTTAAAAAGAACTCTAACCTCAGTACTTGTGAGGAACCTACATAGGAGTACAGTAAGCAACTTCTTCCTTATAGCACAAAGCAGCTCAGATAGCTGCAAAAAAAAATTATTTCAGATAGTTTAACAGAAAATTACTCTAAATTTCCAAATTCAGTGTCTCAAGAACCACAGCAAGCAGATGAGTGAAAATGAGAATTGTCACTGGTAGCAGAGGAAGATGAATCTGGCTGTACCATATTTCCCACTACCCTTTTCATAATGCTATGCAGGTTTTCTCTTTATAATTAACTAATAAAAGAAAAAATAATCTGGTGGAATAGCAACCACTAGTGAATCAGCACTATCAGAACAGGCCTGATAAGGAGGGTGCTTCATAAACTACAGAGCACACAAAACAAAGAACAGAGATGAGGCCAAGTAGTGACATAAACTGTTGTGACATGAAGGTTCAAAACAGTGGAAAGGTGTTTTCTTTAATATTTCTCCAGTGTCCTATATTTCACAGTGACAGTTTACATTCCAGAAAACCTCACAGAACATTTTAAAAAGTCTTAGTGTAAGAAAAAATGAAAAAGTATGAAGCTGAATTATTAGAGTGCACCACTCCAATATGTGCATTTGTGGGCTAGCAGTGCTACTTTGAGGCAACTACATTTGCCTAAGAAATGACGAGCAGCCTGCTCTCGATTTGCTACATATTACTACTCCACCAAAACACAGTTAAATATATGAAAAGAACCACATATGTTTAAGTCCATGATTACCAAACAATCTTTGAATATATCAGACACAGAGAACAAGGCACAGAGAACACACAGTAAAAGCCCTCACTTCAAGCAGTATTCTGTTCACACCAGAGTGCTCCAAATAAAGGTGCAAGTTATCCTTCAGAACAGAAACATTTTGGTACTGATACAAAACCATCCCAAATACTTTGAATGTTGAAGCTGCAGTTCCCTTGGGTATCCCTGACCCATTCAAACCATCTGAACTCTGCCACAGGACTGCTGTTAACAAAGCCCTCAGTGGACAGAACATCGCTGCTCCTGGGTTTTTTGGGAATAAGCAAGGTAGCACTCACTCAGAGGTGACAGATCTGGTATCACCAGACAATGTTACTGAACAGCCTGCTGGCTGTTACCAAAACTGTAACCAAGAGCTAAATCTAGACAATCAGTTTTAGATATTTAGAAGTAAGTAGACTCTGGAGCCCTAATTTACTTTCTGGGCTCCATCTACTATCCACAGATGTAAAAAGACAATGCCAAGGCCATCAGCATGCTGTAATCATCTCCCTGGTGGGAAATACTGATCAGGTGAAATGGGCTTGATTGTTAACCTGCTAATTACCAGTTCAGTGATCCACCACTTTGTGGCTTGGCTTCTCAGCTATAAGCCAGGTGGCCCAGTTAGGTGCCTAGGGAAGACTGGCCTTCTCTTTTTTTTTTTTTTTTAATGACTAGGATAGTGTACTCCAATAAAAAAGTAAAGAGACGGTTTGCAATAGATATAAACATATTTAAGTTCTCAGTCTGACTGATATACAGCAAGAAATTTATCATAAAAGGTGTTCGATTCTCATGACCCAGGGGAATGAAAAAAGTCTCACAGATGGACAGACATATCCCCCAAGGGCCTTAACGCCTTATGCCCCGTGAAGCCATAGAATCATAGACTATCCTGAGTTGGGACAGACCACCAAGGATCATCGAGTCCAACTCCTGGCCCTGCACAGAACCATACCAAGAACCAATGTGCTTGAGAGCATTGTCCAAATGCTTCTTGAACTCTGTCAGGCTGGTGCTATGACCACCACCCTGGGGAGCCTGTTCCAGTGCCCAACCAACCTCCAGGAGTAAAACCTTTTCCTGATACCCAACCTAAACCTCCCCTGACACAATCTCAGCCATTCCCTCGGGTCCTGTCACTGGGCATCACAGAGAAGAGATCAGTGCCTGTCTCTCCTCTTCCCCTCATGAGCAAGTTGTAACTGCAATGAGGTCTCTCCTCAGTCTCCTCTTCTCCAGGCTGAACAGACCAAGTGACCTCAGCCGCTTCTCGAACAGCTTCCCTTCAAGGCCCTTCACCATCTTTGTTGCCCTCCTTTGGAGCCTTCTAATGGCTTTTATGCAAAAGTGAGACAGGTAGTGAGTGGAGTAGTACCTGCCAACATCTAAATTTGCACTGCTCAAAACCCCTGCTTAATAGGTGCTATTCTTCTTGGATGTTTTATCTCTTATTCTGCAAAAAGCCAAAAATGCCCTAAATTGAAAAACGGATAAAACTCTCTTGGTTTATCTCCATGGAGCATCACAGTATGGTGCATCCTTACCACTCTTACAAATATCACAGATTCTGCTTTGGTCCTTATCAAAACTGTAGAGAACATACAACTGCTCTACTTTTCCTTATTGAAAAAGGTAAAAGGGAAATTATAATACTACTGCACAGCTTTGGAAACTGCTTATATATATAGATGCATATGTACATATATATAATATCTTCTAAATCATTTAATATCTGTACGAATTTTTAAAGCATTCATACAAAATGTTTATTCAAAGATTACAGAAACAAACTCCTATGTTCTACAAATCTGTTCTATCCCTCTCTTACCATTTGCAAAATTAATACGTCAGAACTTTTGACTAGATTCTCAGCAACAAACTACTACTTAAAATGGGAAAGACAGAAAGTCACTGTTTATTTTTGTCAGTCCCACGGTTCCGCGGCATGTTGTAGCATCTTCTTTTCCTAGAGATACATTTTAGTTACTCTGAAGCACTGGTTTCACTTACATTTTTATTTAAGAGCTCATCAAAAATTATCATCACTGCCAAATTTTGAGCATTATAATATGTATCTCTTTTTCAAATTTACAGTTTTTCTGCTGAAAATACTACCTACAAAAAAAAAGGGGTGGGCAGGGGGGCAGATATGTCTTTATTTTCTGAAATTCCATGGGTCTATTCATCTAAAAAATGAGAAGGGAAAAAATATCCCACTTAATTGTTCTTCTGGTTTCTATATTTTTATTGAGACTTTTATTAGCAGTTATTACTAGTTTTATAGAAAAAACATAACATACCATTTCTGGGATTTTCACCATAATTAAAGTTGTTAAAGCAGTTAAAGCTGCTTCTTCATGTCTCCAGTTTCGCACACTATCTACCTTTCCACACATCTTTTCAGGCAGGGCTTAGCACGTTGCTTCCAGTCTTTTAACTACCACAGACACCACCGCGTACTCCTGCTTTGTACCACTACGTGGTGCAGGCATGCCCAGTTCTTCCAAGAGGTAATTCTTCGGAAAAAGTGTCATTACAAAGGAGAAAAATAAAGGCAAAACAAAACTGACATTCTGGATTGACAGCAAACCCAGACAAAAAAGTCTATTACAGAGCATTTGAAAATAAAGTTTACGCACAGGGAGAAGAGATGAAGATTTTCTACATCTTATTGTACTTTTAAGATAAGGTAGTAGTGAGCAGATAAAATTATATTCTTTCTTCTCTTTCTTAAAGAAGCCTTTGTCAAAGTGCTTTTGTACTTGCCAGACTACACACCTTCTGGCTTTCCTCTGGCACAGCAGGAAAAAGAAATGAAAATGTGATGTACAGTTGTGTGCTCAGAGCTATGTCATCCTATTTTCTTGAAGAATTATAGAGTGCTCCCTGTGGTAACCTTACACTAAACTAAGAAAATATTTTGAGGCATTATCATGGAGTTTTAAAGACGATGCTACTTAAACATCAACCTAACTGCTGTACAGTTAGGGGAAAGTGCATTAATCCCATTTATTTGAGCCTGCATGAAACAATGGTTTCCCACTGTCTCTAGAACTCTGTACTGGTGGTTTAAGAGAGCAGCAATTACTAATTCAGTCAATTCCATCTTATCGTACATCAAAATGGGTGGACATCATTAGTATAATGGTGTATCAGAAATTACACTCTGTAAGGTGGAGTAGAGCTGAATTTGTTTTCTCCCTTACATACCTTGTTCACTCTTGATTGTAGCTATACTTGTGTTTTTCTGATGGAAAAGCCACTTCTCCAGCAAGGAACGAATGCAACTGAACATAAGCAGAAAGCATGCAAAGACACAGGGAGAAGAACTTCAGAGTCCACACCACCCTGCCTTCAAATAGATAATTGCAAATATTGCTGTCTTGCACAGAAACCATTTTATACTAATAACAGAAAAATCCAAAAGAAGAGAGATGCCACATTTTAGACAACGCACCTGAGTGATTTCTTGGACCAGTTAGACAAGGACAACAGCAGTTGATGCTTGGTACTTCTGGCTGCTTTACTTGAAAAAATTTGTGTTTGTTAGGCATTCCCTGCCCTTATTCAATTTAGAACCATAGAATTACAGAATGGTTTGGGTTGGAAGGGACCTTAAGAACATCTATTTCCAACGGCCCTGCCACAGGACCTCCCATTAGCCCCTTGATGCAAGAGAGCAATGCTCACCAGTGACATGAAACAGTGCTCTCACAGAAATGAGACCGTTTCCACCAATATAGTGCCAGAGTAATGAATTAGAAAGAACAGAGGTGGAAGAGGAAGAGCAAAAAGACTGGAAAAGGAAGGGGATGCATTTTCTGCTGTAATTCTGCTCAGTCTCTCAAAGCTGTTTAAAAAAGAAAAGCTTATTTCACCTCTTGGGAGCTCTCCATCTCCTATGGATATTGATTATGATTCCTTCTGATTTTGTCTCCCTGGGAATAATTTTATTTTATACTATATATAGTTATGGGACCATAACTAAAAATAGTTTGCCTTCTTGCCAATTTTTCTTTGAGTGACTTTGCTGAAGTCTGGCAATTCAGCAAATAAGTGAAGTTATTTTAGCACAAATTGTATCTTCATAGAATTGTTCAAATTACCTCAATTCATCAGCAGGCCAAGAAATCAGCAGCTATTTGTTTTGACTTTCAGTGTTACAGACAGAACACAGCTCTGTATCCACTGGATACAAAGTGAAACAATAATTTATTTACATTTTGATGTAAATATTTTCCCCTCAGAGTAGTTTTTTTCTTGCATCCATTGAATAGTAAAATCAGCATTTTCATTAACAGTATTTCTACTACTTATTTAGCAATGTTCTGTGAAGATTCAAAAAATGTAATTATTAATGAAGATTTGAAAGTATGTTAGGGTGACACTGATGACCCAAATCTTGAAAAAGTAAGGACTGATATTTTTATTTTAGAATTTCTAGTAAAATATATGCTGCCAAAAATATGTCCTGTTTTCTAAGGATGAACTTACAGAGGAGTGAGCATGAAAATTTAATTCAAGAAGCACAGTTCTGAATTTCTTTTTCCTAAAAATGTGCATTTGAGTCAGGTTCTTTCCACTAATCCCTTGCCAGTTTTACAGGAGTTAGGTGAGTAGGTAAGGCTTTTTCCCATTTTCTGCTCAGCTGGGAACTTAGGCAATGCTTCTCCATTACCACAGTCTCATTCTGAAGCTATTTTAATTCTTAATGCCTTAATCACTTGTGCTTATTAAATTATTTAAAATGTGCTCTGAACAACAAAGGAAAAAAGGACCTCCCTTTGCAGCTAACGAAGCAAAGGAAAGTTCTGGTTTCGCAAAACCTGTAGGGTTGAGTGGGCAGCTGAGGAAAGATGCCCTTGAAAGGTTGTTTTATGCCTTTTGCCTTATTTTTCTACTTACAGAAGAGCAAAATAAAAAAAAAAAAAGGGTGAAACAGAAGCCACAGAGATGTCATCTTCCTGAGAGGACATCATTATTTTTCCTGGTTATGTTGACTTAAAATGTTTCATGATCATCTTCATTTTAGTAGCTCTTGCACCTCAAGGGTTACAAAAATGAGGCTACTGCTCCAGTGAGATCACAGCACCACATGCCCTAAAGGTTGTATAAGGAAACCGTGTCTTCTCTGCAAATACCTCCTCCTAAAAAGCTGTAAAACAGATAGCAGGTAGAAATACCATGGAAAGGGAGGAATCCAAAGCTCTTTCTTTGCTACTGGGTACACGAGCTACGAACAGGGGGCTGTAGAAGGGGACAGGTTTGAATATGCAAAAAAAAAAGGCCAATGACCACATAGGGGTGGCACACGGGCATGGCAGGAGGACCAGAGACTGTGTCAAGCCTTTGAACAATCTGTTTTCCATAGGGCTGCAAAGCAGTGTCCAAATCCATACATTACCAACTGCTAACTAGGGGAAGCACATAATCCATTTTATCTGCCGAAAACTTTCTTTAATGAGGCTAAACACAGAGGTGGTAACATTCAACCAGCAAGTACTACCAGCCTTCGTGGAGAAAGTCCCACATTACTACAGGGAACACTGGGACCTGGGAGGGGTGGTTTGGTCACTCGCTTTTTTTGTAGTCTTTCCCTCTGCTCCCAGGCTAAGTTTCCCTCCTAAGATGACCCCTTTAGCAAAGTTTATAAAGTCTTAAGCATTGTTCCAGGAAAAAGAAAAAATAAGGTTACAATGTTAAGATGTGTCTGTCCGAGCAATGCAATCGGTTGTTAATTATGCAATAGAAAGGCAATTTGGAAGAAGTGGTACAACTACGAAATGAGCATAACCTCACCAAGACCACAGAACAGCTCTACCAAAAAAAAAAAAAGAAAAAAGAAAAAAAAAAAAAGTTAAACAACCTACAAAAATAAAAATGTAACTCTTTTCCCAGCGCATCTAAAGATCCTTTTTGATGTATGTACTTTGTAACATTCTACTGCATTGCCAAGTATAAAGAATATTTTGTGTTTCATGAATATAAAGACAAATCTTCTTGATTATTTTGCATTTTTTCTAGTAAGTACTCAACTGAGACCTCAAAGGAAACAGTGAAACCTACCAGAATTCTCAGAAGTGACAAGTAACATGCAAACTGCAGAGTTTATGTTATTTGAATAGCCTCCCAAAACTAGACACCAAACAAATCTTGAAGCATATTTGAATTTCATGTATATACAACTACTTGAGTGTGGTAGATATAGCAACATTTGCGATTTTGTGATTTGTGAACTTTTTTTCCTTAGTCGAAAGGCAACAACACTAAATCAGCAATACATTATTACTACACATTATAGAAATAATCAAGGGCGAAATCAAATTTATTGCAGCTGTAACACTTCCAAAAGAGAACAAGAATCTGGATCTCTGCCAAAGAACACACTTTGGGCAGTTGATCACATGATCTTCGAAATAACTAAATTAATTTTGTTGTAAAAAAACCCTAAACCATACTAAATACCAAAACCAAAGCTATGAAAGTCATTTCCAGATTGAGAAAAAAGCTTTCTTACGTTTCTTTTAAGAGTATCCATGGCATCTAGCTTTCTAACATGCAAATATACTTTCTATGAATTACAACTTGCATTTATTCAAAACAAAGGAATTTAAATTATGAATACCATAAATATAAAGCCTGATTCAGCTCACAGATGAATGCACTTTATCAAAAACTGAAATCATCTAGAGCAGGAGACTTCCAGAAAGCAGGAAAAGCAGAAAAAACCTGGTTTGTCTTCTAATATCCACCCCCAGAATTTCCCAGGTGGGAGATTACAGCCCACATGCCAGTTACTCATGGGCTCCAATTCAGAAAAGCATACCTATTCAGGAAAGCACTTAATTAAGCACATGCTTATATACTTTTCTGAATCAGGTCCACAGTACTATAGGAAATGGGTATAACAGACATAAAATTCATGAGTAAAACTAACTGAGAACTTAGCTCCACAGCATAAGCTTTCATTTATGTACCTTTATATTTTTAAGATACGATGCACTGCTTAAAACATAGAACAGCTGAGCATACTACTCTGTAAAATGCAGTGTGGCCAAAAGGAGACCTGAGTATAATGAGATCTCAGGACCCATTTGGTATCTAACGTGCTTAATCCACTGCAGAAAGTGCTGAAAAAGATGCACAGCACCTTTTGTTCACATATTTAATTTCCCAGCAGATGGACATCTTTGGACATATTGCTATAATGGGGATAAATGGCTGGTGGCCAAAGAGCCGTTTGCCACACGGTTTGGATCTACTGATGCACACCCAGTTAGAGCCAGCACAAACAGGGAGGCAAGGAAGGAAAGAACTCTGGATGTGTTGATCAGACTATAGGAAAGATGTCTTCAAGGTCATTCCTTTTCCACTAGCAGCAGTACAGAGCAAAAACTTAGCATTTTCCCTTCCTTTCAATGCTGCTCTCTGAGAAATCCAAAGCTGGAAAAGAAGGTGGCCACCAGCAAGTGAAGCTGCTCAACAGCTGCTTCAGGCAAAGCGGGAAGCTGACTGAGGACACACAAGGGACCAGATGCATTAAGAGCCACTGGCAAGGTCTGAAAAATGCCAAGTTTAGATATGCTGTCATATCTGCATGTGATTATAAGCCAGCAGGAAAACCCTGCGGTCTGCACTGGGGAAACCCAAGTCTTAGAATGGCAACTATGTCTACGTATGGGAATACCACACCCCTCATTTAGTTTCAAATAACTGTTTTGGCAAAAAGGGATACCTTTTTCACCTGGTTCACATTGACTTTCTATCACTAAAAAATAATTTTAAGCTGAATAAAAGTATGTAACAGCAAAACCATTCAGAACTTGACACTGAGAGCCCCAAAGTTTAAAAATATGCTGCTGCCCATAAGAGCTTTGATCAAAGAGATAAAGGCTAGATTTGGATTCTTCAATGCAAGAGAAATATAATTTTAATATGTGCTGCAGTTTCATTCCTTGGCAATTTTTATTAACACTGAAAAACAGCAGAAATTTTATTAAGTACTGGATACTCTAAACTTTGTAATTAACAAACCAGAAGCTACACAAACTCTCACAATATTACTAATATATTTTTGCAATCAGTCCATCTATTAAAATGCAGATGGTTTTGTACAATCCAACCACAGTGTTATTAAGCATACTTCTTCAAATTAATCTTGAAAGATTAAAAGCCACAGTAATGAGGTATTATTTTTTAGCTACACTTACTAAATCATAACATCATGCAACTAAACCAACAGAACAGTCTTTGAGTAGGCAGCCTTCATGAACAGAGATCCTGACAGCCAACCCAACTCTATGTAATGGAAAGGGGTGTACAGCCTGAGCATAATACCAGGGCTGCAGATGTACTTCAGGGACAGAAGCAAGGTTCTTTTCAAGTCACAGCAACATGACAAGTCCGTAGGACAGAAATAGCAGAGGGCTGCAAATTCTGTGTACCAATTAATGCATTGCTACCATAGTCTGACTTAAGAGTTTCCGAAGGCTTTACTTAACATCATGCGACAATCACTGAAGGATCTCTAAAGGATCACATATCAAGTCACAAACCCATGCAATCATGCAGCAGTTTCTTTACTGCGTGCTTTTAGTATGGCAAATGAGGACGCAGAAGTCCCTCTTCTCTGAGTATGAACACTGTAGTCTAATAGTTACTGTATTAGAGATTGTTTCCTTCTGCAGTCTTCAGAGCCCATCACATCCTACAGCCATACTAATTACAAATTCTCTGGGTTGGATTTTTGTTTTTCCTCGTGATTCTCTCCAACTCATCCTTCGCCCCAATTTCTCTTACTAGCTGAAATACAGACACAGCAAGAATTTACAGATACATGCTGGGCACACACGCTATTGCAGTTCAAATACACTTGATTAAATCTCCAAAAATTTGCCAGATTTTCTCTTATCCTTAGGTTGAATTTGCTCAAATGACAAATATTTCCAGTATGAACTAAAAAACACTGGGACATAAAGTGCACACACTTGTTAATTCCACTGCATAATAAAGCAAACGATCTGTAGGATTTGTTGTGGTTACCCTGTATTTTCTTTGTTTACTGCTATTTTGGTAGCCAAGAATTTTCTACTGAATTAGCAGATGTTTACTGGCTTATCAAAATTCAATATTTAAAATATTAACATACTTCAGTACTTAAACAGTGACTTTTTTTTTGTTGGAGATATAATAGATAATAAAACCAATTCATAAAAAACAATCTTCAAACCATTTCTATTAACTAAATTTTATACATTAAAATATTTACACTGACAGCAAGTGTGAAAAGTGTGTTTCTTTATGTGGTACAGAGGTAGATGGGGAGAGAAAGATGGTTGGGTGGAGTAGACACATATTTTCCACGCTTTCTTACTATACCAACTAAACTAGAATCCTTTAATGCTGATTGTGCCACAATGATTTCTACTTCTATGCACCAAAAAGGCACATCTTTTTTGCTACACCTGCTTTGTGTGGGTACTAAGTGGAGAAAGCACAGTGGTAGTCTCTCGTGTTCTCGTGCATACTGTCATTAGAATAATGTGTATTTATAGCTTTCTTCAAGCAGCTAAGGGAAGTACAAAAAGCAGAAAAAAGTTGAAGGATGGTTGCAAGTCCCTATGACATCAACCCAGTTATGTATCCTTTCGATGAACAACAGTGCCAAATACTACACACTGCACGATAACATTATTGCACTTCTTTATTCACTTTTTATTAATGCAGAATAGTCCTGTCTGTTCCAGGAATGCAAGAATGATTTATTCCATCATTTGCTTTCCATGTCGAAGGCAGCTACAGCTTCTCTTAATTTCTAAAATGGATCTTTTCTCCATTTCCCTCTTTAATCTGACCTCATTAAGTCTCTGACTTACAGGGCATTGTAACTTCACAGTATGTACCACATGATGTTAAATGGGAAGCTCTGGGAATAAAGCCAAGTACCAGTGGAGTTCACGTATGCAAACTCACAAGCATACCTTAGTCTGGACTCGGGTAAATCACTCATTGGGCTTGTCTAACTTGAATGGAGGCATTTTCTTCTGGAAAAGCAGAAAAATCCCGCTTGCAAACTTACCGAGTGACATTACTAACATTTACAGATATGAAGACAGCGCAGTCTTTCCCCTCAGCTGGACAGAGGTTACTGTAGACCAAGAAGTGGAAGACAATGGCAGGAACTTTTTTGGTCTTCACATGACAGTAACCTTTCTATGTAGCCAAATGCAAAGGCCTCATCTCTGTAGCAGTATTTGTAACAGAGAAAAGATTACTGCAGACATCTTTATCACCATCATAAAACTCCCTTATTTACACAAATTTACACAAAAAACCTTTGCTGCCTGCTTTGCACTGTGGCATCTGCTAAAGACTAGCAGACAGTTTTCTAACCCCAAATACCAAGGGTAACTATTTATGCTCCCCTGAGACACAAGGAAAGATACGAAAAAAATCCAACCTAAAATAAAGATTAAACAGCTGGAGGTTTTCTCTGCATATGCTAACACATCTGTGCCTCTAATGAGCTTCAAGACTTTTATAAAGGTCTGACTGCCTGAGATATATTTTTTTTTTTGTTAAAATTAAGCTCAAAAGCCACCACTGAGCAGCAGCAGAATAGCAGGGACTGATTCTCCTATTTTCTACCAGCAGCTAGTAATAAAGGATAAGTGAATACTAGGAACAGACAAAGTTAGTTCCAAATATCAGGCGATGTTCCATGAGCCTCCCCTGGATGACATTCATTTCATTTTTCAAGTATTACTCAGCCATGGCACTTTGATGTTTTGCTACAGCAGAAGCACTGAAAAGTATAAAAAATGAAAAGTAAACACAGTGGCTTAATGAAACCAACAGCCAAGGAGCTCTGTCTGCATTATTCACCCCAGCAGGCAGCACTGCTCTATTTAACTTTCCTACATTACTGTATATACTTGGTCAAAGTATCCTCGCAGTCGATTACACAGTTGGTTACTTTTTTCCCCATGGATGCTATTTTCCATCTTTTGCTCTCTTTCAGCACTAAAAATTTGCAAGAAAATCACCCATAACCCACGCCTTCCTATGTATACATTGATAGTTTCTTCTGTGAAAATGTAAATTTTCCTAAAGAACTAAGGTAGGTATTACAGATGTCGGTATTTTTTCTTATCTTTTCCTGAAACCATGCTATCAGCAAGTATAATTTCTGAGAGCATTGAGCTGGAAATTTCAGAAGTTTTGAAATGCTACAGTGTTCCTGTAGTGGTTAGGCACTGCATCACGTGCACTCAAGGCCTCAAGAATGTCTCTTGAGACTGCTGGAAATCAGAGGACAGCTAGTTGGTCAGCTCCTGCTCTTGGCATATGCCAGATGGATTTCTGTAACTGCTGATTTTAAAGAAGCCAGGCTCCAGCCCTTTCACAACCATCTGGCATCCTTCTACTTCAGTGCACTTCACGTTAGGTGAAACCAGACAGCAAGGAATATAGCACTGCCCCTGGGATAATTACAGTTATTTCTCAGCTCCATACTCTTACAGGTAAGCTTGTTGGATTTTGCAGCATTATATGCAGATCCACAATCAGGTCATATCTGCAGTACTGAATGAATATTATTGCAAGATCAGTTACAAATGGAACTCAATGTAGACGTAAAATTTTACAGAGATCTTTTTAACCTGCACAGTAGGTGCAGAATGAGAAATTCATTCATCCATTAAGGAGCATGTAGTACAAGCTTGCTGACCATCACAGTCTGGTTTTTATCATTCTATATGTTAGCATGTTGACCACATCAGTATTTCCTTGTCTGAAAAAATACACAATTTCCTGTACACCACAGAACATGAAAGTAGCAATTAGCACAATCTAAACATTTTTCTTTTTCTTCTCCTGCTCTTTTTAAGTGCTGACACGAGTTTTTTGGACAGTAGGTCTGCTTGATACCCTACTGATAGGCTTTCAACAATAGGTGAATTTTACAGCTGCATAACTATGTTGGAATCAGGCTCTAGATATGTATTCAATTTTTGTAGTCGTAACTGGTTAACTACCGCTGCATTGCTACGAAATTTTCCAAATGCCAATATTCTAATTCTACGTCTTCTTTCATCAATAGATAGGTATTTAGGTAAAAATACAAAGCAGACCAGTAGACTATCAACTGGAAATGATTAAGTCACTTCTTCAAACCCTATTATATTTGATAGGATGTCTTGTTACGCATTTATTCAGTCTTATTTATCACAGCTCAACACCAGGACTTTCAAAAGAACTCTTTATACGGTTAATGTCCAAAACAGAAGACAACCAGAAGCATCAGAAAAGCAGATGAAGCGTATCATTATTATTGCAACACATCTGCTTCCATAGACATATTGTAAAACACAGTTTAAATTACATAAACTGAGAGATGTTCAGTAAATAGTTCAGTACAAGGTTCTCAAAATGCTAGCTAATTCTACCCTGTTTAATTTAAAATTAGGTATTATTTCAGCCTAGGAAGTTCAGGTCAGTGTTAACTCTTTATGTGTTTGCTTTCATCAAAATTGAGTACTATTGAACTCTAGTACTAAGAAGAAAGAACTGGAGAGTTTACGAACAATTAGCCAATGGTGCATCACATAACTGCCCTTGATCCTACAAAGACTATTTCCTACTTTCAGTTTGCAGTTATCTTCCGACTAAATCTTTTATCTTGCAAGGAAAATGTATAGTTTTCCTTCAATTAATTAAACTCTGGATTCCGTGACTTAAAAGCAAGTTGTGCATGAAATACAGTATGGTAGCAGCTTCTTGAAAGCCTATGATTTTCACTTGTGATGCTCCAAGGAGAATGGTTTAAATTATCATTTACTACAGTTATTAATAAACACTCCATTTGAAATTACAAACTCACTCTTGCACCTTCAAAGCTACTGGATGAGTGGATAAAATTAGTTTCATTTTTATGAAACTTCTAGATGCAGGTGCCACATTACAGAGGCTACAGGTTAATCACTAGTTTTACACTGATGTGGTAAAAACCCATGAAAACACATTATCAAAGCTGTTTAACCTAGGCAATGAATTTGAGAACATGACACACAAGCAGCTAGATCACAGCATAAACAGCAGGATATCTGCATGTCTGTAGCCCACTAAAGCTCCAGTACCACCACAACCACTATTACTACATGGAAGAAAAAGTACATACAGAAAGACATAAACAAATACAACACTAAAGATTATTTAGCATAAGCTGAACTTGTGAATGTGCTAATGACTTGAGCTTAGCCTGAGTAACTAATCTCTCGAAAAGCAGATAATAAATATGTAATGGAAGCTGATAAGCAGTAGCTCAATGTCTGTATTAGAAACTGATTAAATGTATGTAAAGGGGAACTGGAGTTGGATTCAAGCTCCTGAACACTTATACCCCTGTATACCGCATCTGACTGACTGTGCACAGCATTCACTCTTCCTGTGTGCTGGACTTCCCTGAGAACAGAGGCTCCTGTGTCCAGTGCAGTGAAGGCTGAGTGAATCCGACTCATGAAATTAAAAGCATCCTGGAATGGTCCATGGCAACCAGCGTAAGCAAGAGTAAGCACGTGAAGCTCAGATGCCCCAAATGCATCAGGGCCTCTCAGGGCCATGCTGTTCATATAAATGCAGTTAATAGTGGTTGAAGTAGGATACCAATATAACTAGCCATTAATGATAGAATACATTGCTCCCTCTGATGGTAAAATCCACTGAATGATAGAAATACTCCACACATTTCATTACGGAATTATTTTAATTTCACTGTTTCAAAAATCACCATACTATCAAGTTTATTTCACAACTGAAATAAAACCGAACAACTGAAGAAAACAAACTAAAAAGGAGGAGAGGAAATGACAGCCCATTCCACTCAACCAAAGGCCTAAATTGCTGGGAAAGCAATGTGCTTCATTCAAGGCACAGGCTCCTGGAAGAATTTTAACAGAGCATGAATCTTTGAATGGGTGGGAAAAAAAGCAAGAAAAGGTTTTCCTAACTGCTCAAGAGCCACTATGAAGATCACCATTTGGTAAGCAAGGTCTTTCTCACCCTTGATCCTATCTGGGCTGGTAAATGGACAAATCCTATTTGCTCAGAGTCAGTAAAAAGAATCCCGAAAAACAGTTAAAGCACCAATTACTGGTTTTTGAACCTCAAGCATAATTTGACTTTTTAATGGATGGAATTTAGTATCTACACTGCCATGTCCAGCAACACAAGGCTCCCAGGCTGTGGGCTTTTACTATGTAAATCCCCAAAAATGCTCAAGTGGCAGCCCAACACATTTCACCACAAGCCGTGAGTAGTCCCACAGGGAAGGTGACTGCATGACAAACTGAAACTTTAAAACCTGTATAATTTTTTAACAGCATTGCTAACCGAAATAAGAAAAACATTCTTTTTCATTTCAGAAATAAGTGATGTTTGCTTTAGCTCCTTCTCTTGTATACTTTGACTGGATCACATAAAGAAAAATTTCATGTGGCCCAGAACTGAAGACTAAAAATTAAAAGCCAAGTATGGTTTCACAAAAACAGGAACCACTAAAGACCTGCACTATAAAAGATGCTCTTTTTCATGACAGAAATCCCATTAGTCACTGCTCCCAGTACCAAAACCAAACCAAACCAAACCAAATCAAACAATCAAAAAAATAATGGTCAGTTAACTTTCTTTCTTCTGCTGTTAACATACACAGAAAAAGAAAGGGAGAGAGAGATATAATAAATGAGATTTGTTTGCCACATTTAAGAGAAGGTTTGTTCAGTCTTTGCCTAAACACATATTTGTGTTGGTGACCTCTTTGACTAAAGCACAATCACTGCTGAAGTCCAAGTGCTGACATGAGGCAAAGCATGCTACTGTAGCAATATTCCCACAGAGCATCAGGTGTTGCTTTCAAGAGCATGGAGAAGCACGAACAAATCTTAAAACAAATTATTTAACTAATTACTAAATAAAGAAATAAACAATATGAGTTTCACATTGTTATCCCAATAGGATCCTCTGGGACAAATTCTGCCTTAAGTTATATTATGGCAAAACTATTTCAATTCACTGTAGCCAAAATATTTCAATGTTTTTAACTTCTTCACATTGCTAAAGATTTAACCTAATAGAAAAGAGGACAAGGATGTGAGTGTGGTTTAATGGGTCTGCATGTGCCCAATGTGTTTAAGACATACTTTATAAAATATGAAATTAGATTCTTTGCCTAGCATCATTTTCTTATTTAAAAATTATTTAATACTCCTCCCTGTCATTCTTCTCTTTTTTAATACAAGTTGACTTGCAAGTCAACTGCTTGGATACTGAGGTAGAGCTCAGATAAAAGTTACTATAAGGAGAAGAAAGAAACCATGACTGTTACATGATGCTGAATAAATATTAGCCATAGCCACAAATCATTCAGATGTATTTGCCAGTAAAATATTTCTGAAATTACTGCTTTTATTTTGTACTGTATTTCCAAGTCTTTTCCAGAAAAGTACTTAAGCACTTGCCTAACTTAAAGTATATGAAAAATCCCATTGATTTAAGTGGGCTTAATCACAACCCCGAAGTCCCACACATTCTTCAGCACACTGCTGCATCTGGACTTTTTACAATAATCAAATGAGTATGAACCAAATGTATGTTTGGTGTAATCCATGCTTTTCATGTGAAAATGTAGACTTAGTTATTTAATAGGCATGAAGGCACTGGGCTTTTAGCTTTGCAAAATGAAAAAGCTAGAGAAGATCGATTTACTGTCATGTTGTTGAATATTTTGCATTACAAAACCCTGACCCCTTTTTACTGAAGAAGAAAGTATTTCTGAATGCATTAAGTTCACCTGGACACTGTCAAAATCAGAAGCCTAAGCTGATGTACAATCCTTCTGCTAAGGAAACTTGAATTTTCATTTTGCATTCACAAATTGGACTGTCATGGATACTTTTGGAAATTTTATGAGCAATTCTAAGTTAAAATTCAATATTGAAATAAATTAAAAGTATAGTATTTATAGATTTGGTATTTTAAATGCTTGAACAAGTATCATACCATACAAGCAAAATTCATCTGCAGGGCTTGCAATGTGTCTGTCAGATTCTGATGACTTATTCTAAAAAAGCACCATTTATAGAGAGAGCTAATACTTTTATTAGACTGACTCATATGTTCCAAATCTTACGTATGTATGCATAGACACAAACCTTTTCTTAGGTGAACAGGTCCTTGTGGAGGATTCAAAAAAAGTCTAAGCTGGCCCAGTTTTCGGGCCTTTAAGACAAATTTTTCCACCTGCAAATTTTTTGCCATTATTTTTTCTAGTGGTGTTATCTGTTATAATACAATAGAAGTCACCTCTGATATCCATATAGCATCAGGGCTGTAACGTCACTGGTAATAGAAAATTCCATGCTCCAGGAACCCTGAAGACCCCTGTGCAGAAGATGGTATCTACCTTGAGGAAAGTCCATGTAGCTTATGGCAGTGGCAATTTTCCCGAGTAGTTCTACCCCTAAAATTCCAGTCTGGGGCCTCTCTGGAGCCAGAAATACCAGCCATAACAAACCATATAGTAGCTATGTGTCAGTCCTTGTCAGCAGTCCAAGGACAGTATGTGACAGCAGAACATTTTCTTTTATTGGTTTTCCTTGTTATTAAATAAAGCCCATACTGTGCCTTTCTATTTAAACCTCTGATACTAACGCGGTGACATCTTCCAGGAGACAGGCAGAGCTGAACCAGAGGACATGTGACAGCGACAATGACAGGAGCACTACTGTTTGTTTGCCAACCCCTCTTCTCATCCCATCTCTCAAGTTTACAAGCCATGGATATTATTCTATCACATTTTCTTGGATATATTTTTAAGCGATTGACTACTTAGCTTTTAAAGAAAAGTGCTTCCAAATTATAATTTTAATTAATTCAGAAAAAATTGCATATTTATATTACATGTATGCCAACAGTGAACATTTGTACTTTTGATGCCAAACTATTTCTCCAGTGATATGCAATTCATACAACACACAAGTCAACTCAGCTTATTTGGTATGTCAAAATGCATTAATTGCTTCTGAGTGTTGTCTCCTTTGGTCTGTCCCATTTGGTAAATGAGATCAATAAAATATATATACTACCCCCAGTGTAGTTTGGAAAAAGTGCCTTCAAATTTAACACTGGTGGATTATTGTATAGAAATGACAGAATGCTGAAGTGGTAGAGAGCAAAGGAAAGAAAAAAAAACCAGTATGTGTTCATAAAAGTTATGTCATATGTAAAGGTCTTGCAGCTGAGAGAGAACAACAGTGATGTTTCTCAAATTTCTATTAGATGAGAGACAAGGAATTACGGTACTATACTCTATTCTTGATCTACTGTAATTCAAAATGAGTGATAATTTTGGAACCTCTATGGCAAGCCATCTCTCTGTGCCATTTACTGTGTCTGTAAAAAGGAGACAGTAAAATACCTAAGCAACTCTCAAAAATACTCTAAAATATACCTTTGAAAAGACAGGCTGGTTTTCCATTACTTTCTATTACAGCTGACTTCAAGTTATGGCATTTTCTTCAATGACTGATTTTAGTTAAAAGCAAATAATCACTCACTAAGGAAACTTTTTTTTCTTACTAAATCCGTAATTTCTTCACTTCCTTATCTTAAATGTTCTTTGCTTTCATAACTGAAGTATTTGTGCATACTGCCAGCATTTCATGACCGGAAGCTAGACCAGGTAACTTCCAGATGTCTCTTTCAAGCAACATCACTAACCTAAGAAGATGAATTGCCTGCAATATTCTAAGTCCTACAAGTCCTGATATAACAGAGATAAGACCCACAACATGCTATGCTGCAATGCAGAACAGTGAAATAGAACATTTTAAAACTCAGTTAAAGAGTTTAAACTGATTTTCATTTCTTTGCAATGAGCTCCAGCCAAAGTTCCTGGGGTGCTAGCAGGCTGCCCATCCCAGAGGTGCGGAAGATTAAATGCTGCAGGTACAGGGCTCATGCAACAGAGAAGTAGCTGCAGCTGAAAACTGATCTGCAAAGGGATCACATCTGACAGCTTCACACATTAAAACAAAACAAAAATGGGGAAACAACACCGTCCAAAAAGGTTGCCAAGGATCATCCAGCTGCAAGTGGGCCATAAATGCAAGTAACAGATAAAACAGTCTGTACAAGCTGATAAAAAAAAAACAACTTACCCAGGGCACAAGTGGGATGATTGTCCGAATGTCACAAAAATAAAAACCTGTTCATTCAGGTTTAGCTTCACATCTGCTAGTGTCCTGTCCTACAGCACTGCAACCTATTGTTTAATTCTAGGCTAAAATGAAGTAATCTAAATATGCAGGCTCTTATATAAAAGGGCCAGGGGATGAAATTACACCAGTTTCTAATAAGGCCCTTTGAAACCCTAAACTAGCAAGTTAGCAGCCAAATTGTTCTTCTCTACTAATACAGACTGAACAGAAAGTCTTGACTAAAAGAGAGAGAGTAAAGAGTGTAAACCTGTAGTTCTCAAAATCCTAAGTGTGTCTGCTATACCAAGGCACACCAGAGGACTATTTAGGTGCTAAAAAATTATCACTTTATTAACCATCTCCAAGATCAGTCTTAAAAAACTTTTATCTCCCTATTGCTAGATTCTTCATAAATACAAGATCTGTAAAATTTCCTTCTCTTCCATTTCAAAACAAGTAGAACTTTTAACATGCATCTTTTGAAAAAAAAATCTAGTTAGAATTCAGTAAAAATCAACTTTTTTTTTTTTGAAGGACAGCAGTAATTATAAAATAAAAATATAATGTGCTTTATTATATCTGCTACATTTTTTTTTAATTTAGTGTGCATAAAGTCTATGGCAAACACAGTTATTAAAACTATGTTTTTACCTAGCTTCATCTGTCTATGTAAGACCAATTTATGTGGTTTTAGGTATTCTTTCACTTGGTAAGTAGCAGCCTGCACGCGGTAACAGATCTCACACCAGAACATGAAAAGAATCATTAGGTTATTTTCTTCTGTCTGTGAAATACGTCTTACTATTTTCCTCTTTTTCACTATTAACTGCAGCCTTCCTATAAATGAAAAGAAAATTTCCTTCCCACGCATGGATGTACAAATATATTCTGCATCTGAATTGGAAAGAAAAAGAGAGTTGTGAGCTTTTTTGGACACACAGCCACCCTAGAAGTACAGTGCCATTACAGGCCTCATCCCTGCTCCATGCCAGCTGCAGGGATCCACTGGATCTCAGCTGCATCTGATGGATCCCAGCTCACCTCTGCATCAGCTAGTAACTTGCCTCATTTGCCTGCTTGTCTCCAAAATAGAGCTATTTACCTATTCAGTTGTGAGTAAAGACAGGAAAGCTAAAGTATAATAAACTCTGTTCTGATTCTGACTCTTTTTCTCACTGAATGATCTTAACTAAGACTTGATTCCCACACCTCTGCCACACAGGAGAAGGCAAAGGAAAGGGGGAAGAACAGATTTCTTAGTACAGAGGTTCCATAGTACAACAATTAGGCAAGTAGACTGACTTCTGGTCAAAAATGGGAAAAACAGATAAATTACTGACATAATGCAATAAATGGTATATATATTACATCTAATCAAGCTGGCATCTCAGAAAACAGCAGCTGCTCAATTCAGTCAAACACAACTCTTTAGAGGCTCTGAGAACAGGGGAGCACTTAGATTTCTGAAGCAGTGTGTGGTCATGCAGTCATTGCTCTGAGACAAAAGGGGAAAAATATATTTTTCATATGGCAACAGGGATGCTGTGGAACTGCTCATAGGTGTGATCATGTAAGTTTCACCTAACTGATATATTTTCAGGATAGGAATCACAGAACCAATAATTTCTTATTAGTGTATTTTGTGGACTTAAAATAATAATAGTGATCTCAAACCTATGGAAAAGACTCAGAATAAACACTACACTACAGTATATCATGCTTCAAGAGGATGATCTACTTGCAAAAACTAGAAAAATTTCCTTTCTTTAAATAAAAACTTGAAAATGAACCTTGTTCACTGTATCAAGTAACTGCGTTTGGCTTCTTTTCCCAAGGATGAAAGATTCTTTAACAAAATGCCCAGGGAAATTAATTCAATAAAGGAATCTTTCTCAACTGTCCATCAAACACATCATCCAACAGCAAACACCTTCTCACCCATCTCAGCTGCAGAGAAAGGCAGTCTTTCAAGTAACCAAGGACTAAACTATTTGAAGCCAAGGTGCCAGCACAGCTTTGAGCACAGGTCTTCCACTCAGGTTTATTCACACAATCTAATATACTTGCAACAGAGGCTAGATCCTTATGCTCCATGAATTTTCACGATGTTATGCATTTAGCTCCCAAAGAGAAATCTTGAGGCTGTCATTAAGTTCTTATGCTCCCTGAACATGTCAAGAACCAGAAATCCTGCCTGATAAGCAGAAACTGCCCAGAGCTAACCAGTATAAAACACATTAACCGGTATGAAACACTCAGCTACACTACAAGCAGATATATCTGATACCTTCTTAGAGTTTAAACCACCAAAGCCTCCTGCTTCCTGGGATCTCTAGCCCACAGACATGCCCTGTGGCTTTTAAGGAACTAAGCCAGAGATGCTACTTTCCTTTTCAAAAATTGGCTGAGAGAGGAGTTTAACCATGATATAACAATGAAATGGCTTTTCAAGTTGGGAAATTAAGTCTTAGTGCCTGCTCTAAGCAGACAGGCCTCACACGATTCCTTTTCCCAAGACAGTGCTCAATGTCTTGGTGAGATTTTAGTCTCAGTGCCCACTTGGATGAAGGGAGTGATGAAATGGCTCTCCCACCCATTACCTTCAAGTTCTGACACTGTTAGTGAAGAGTAAGAAGAATAAACTTGTCTTGAGTCATGATTTTCTGTGACACTAGCATAAAGACAGCAAAACTTACCTCCATATGCAACACAGCACAGATTACACCTCAATTTGCAATCTGCAGACCATTTTCACATGTTAGCATAAAGCTATGTAGTAATTATGAGAAATACTACAGAGATTATACTATGATGGGATAGTAAGATAGCTTCTAAAACAGGCATTTATAAGGCATCCAGTGCTGCAAAAACATTTTAACTACTATGAAAAGATGTTTTTGCACTAAGCTAAACTGGCTCATCTACTTCCTATTAATAACCACACCATGAATACTCCACAGAAAAATTGTTTCACAGACTGCAAGAGATGAACTTCTGCCTAACTTTTATGACCTTTATAAAACTTTATTAAATTATGAAGCCATGTAGCTTTTACAGGCTCTAAAGTTTTGGTTGGGAACACTTTAAATACATAAATATGTGCAGCTGTCCCAAGTAGTGCCACCATGGGGACTTAAGACACTGTTAAGACTTTCCAGTCCTGTACCATTTAAAATCGGTAATAAAATTCTAGTCCAAGATAAAGTCTCAGATAGGAGCTACCCAGCCAGGAGCAAAGTACTCCTTATTAAAGAAAATTACTGACATTTTAGAAACACATGCAACTCTTCCCACTTCCTTGCACTTGTGTTGCCCATAAAAGTCTCTAAAAATATATATATTCAAACTAGTTTATTGCATGGATAACCTCCTTCAGTATGTCAGAAACAGAAATACAAAATCCCTTTGTTCATCTTTAGTATATTGAGCCCAAGCTGAGAATCGCAGGGATCATGGTACTGGCAAAATGTGTCCCTAGTATGACTAGTAAGAAACAGTAGAAAATAAAGATGCTAAAAACAGGGCCAATACATTGGATGGCAAGCCCAGATAGCTTTGAATTTGTTTGGAGTCTGCTGTCTCCTCAGAACTGCAGTCTGGTGGTAAGGAAGTCTGGAGACGATATCCTTAAAGGAAAGGAAAAATAAGAAAGGAAAAAGGAGAAGAAATGTCCACCCCATTTTTCCCAGAAATGTCATCAGTGACAAGAGGAATCTCCCTCTGACATGGGACAGGAAGATACACTGCCAATTCTCACAATTCCCTTGAAATTAAGAGAATTCTGAAACAATTAATGTATATTCATCTGCCACAGTCTGACCATTTGAAATATTTTTGTTTATGTTTTTGGTAACTCTTGCTTTGGCAAAACTGACAGACCACATTTTAATACAATTACTTGAACAAAGCATGCCACTGTGCACGTTTCCAACATTTTATTCTTTCAATGTAGCTTAATTATATTCCTCCAACAATTGTAGTTCCGCAAAATCTTATATAACAAAGATCTTCTTCTTTTCAACAGGGAAAAAAGATTAAAACCACTCATTTAATGTGCAAACTAAAAAAAGGTTTGAAACCAGGAGCTCAGAAGATTTCCCCAGATCTTACTATAATTTTCAAATCCAAAGCAAAATCCTTTCACACAACTTGGTTGAACAGAGTTCAATTTGCTCCATTCAATTTAGCAACATTTGTACTTACTGACTGTTCACTTAGATCCTGAGAGTCTTCCATTGAGGTTATTCACCTTTCTTTTCCTCCACAAGCAGAAATTATCTTCCTTTCAATTTACAGCTCAGTAGTCTAAATTAAAAAGAGAAGATAAAAAATGAAATGTTAATCTATGGTCCTTACTTCTAAGGCAAATCTGCAATAAACAAATACCCTAACTAAGGTTGTGGTTTCAATAGAACCTGAAGCAAAGTTTCCATATGAAGACTAATTTCCTGTAAAGTGCTTCAACATCTTCAGTATTATTTTGGGAACTATCTAAAATACACCAACAGAAACAGGAACTTGTCTTCGACTCCTGCAAGACAAAAAATAGCTATGAAAACAAACCAACAAAGAAGCTAAAATGTTGAATACAGGCAGCTGTTTAAGTAGTCAACAAACAATAACCCTTGAGAGAACATATTAGAAAGACAGTTATAGAACAGAACTGCTTAATACACATTTAATGATAACCTCTTAGCCATTAAGTGTCTGGCAGAAAACCAGGTTATTATGCAATTATCAGCATGAAGTTCCCTCTCTAAGGTTCATTAAATTCCTTTAGGATTAAATTAAATATACAAAGCGGTTTATAACAAGCAGCTCCCTACATAGTGCTAAATGAGAGACATTATCCTAATTATCTGCGATATCTACGCCTTCTCTAATAGGGTGAATCATTCTCATCAAATATTGAGATCTTCAATACGAAAATTCTACTTTCTAAGAGTTCTGCCTGTGAATGATCATGGTAACCTTAACTGTAAAGCCACAGGATTATACTACAATCTTCATTCTCAGAAAAGATCCATTTTGGAGTTATGCAAATTTGCATAATTTAGAACAAAAAAACAGTGACAGGGATATTTTATATATGCAATAATCATATTATTAATCAAAGTTCATGTTACATTTAAAAAAAGATCGATATGTAAACACATACATTAAGGAACCCAAACATCCTGAATTTGCTTATCAACATTACCTAGATTTGTTTATCAAGAAGGCACCACAAGGAACTACCTGGGACTATGCCCAATAACATAAACATATTACGGATCTCTGTTTTAAATTCTGAGCAGCAAGCACTAATAAATGCAACCAAGGGTAAACAACGTACAGTTGTATTGGCACTTGCAGAATATTTGAAAGGAACCGGATCCATGGAACCTACGTGGAACAAGCCATGGCACCGACATATTCTCACCCACTGCCCTGCATTGCCTTGTGAACACCGCCTCTCTTAATCTCAAGTGCTACTTACTTGCCATACCTCCACTTACTCTCCAAAATGTAAATCCCAAAAATTTTGGTTTACATTAGATATTTTCTGGAGCACACACGCAAATGCACAGCCCCAGTCTACTTTGCTTTCAGTTTCACCCCGATTTCTCCTGCCACCTCCTGTCTTTCTTCCCTCTTGCCTAAGTTTCAAAATTATTTTCCTTCACATTTCATTAATTTTTGCCATGATGTTACATAAGGAAAAGACAAATTGCAAGAAAATCATGTTGCATGTATTTCACCATATCATACAGCTGAAAAGAATTCCTGTGTTTCAAAATGGTTTTAGTGTCCTCTCAATTTCAGAGGGATCCAAGACATCGATGTCTTCCCCCACAGTGCCTTCACCAAAACTGTGATCATCTCCCATGATTTCTTGGTCAATGAGGAGCCCACACTCTTGTGTTTGTAAATATTTTCTCCAGTCTTTGTTCAATGAAGCTAAAAGGGGAATTGAAAGGCTTCTTTGAAATACCCATTACAGGCAAATTTCAGAAAGGAGCCTGCCATGAACAATAGGTATTTTAAGAGAAAGCAGCTCTACGTGGCATTGCCTGCAGCAGTCCCAATCAAAGGAAGCAATCGCAAACACAGAGCTGAATTTTTACAACCAATACTAAAATATTCCATTAATAACTTAAAATAAAATCTGCTTTGATTTAATTAAAAGTTTGTAGTGTGTTCACGTTATTGCATTGGTAAGATTGTCTGTGGAAATAAATGGTCAAAATACAAAATATGTAACAAATTATTTGACTAGTTTCTAAGTATACTGACTGAAAAGTCAGTACCTGGCTTGCATTCAAACAGTAGATGCTGTAATTCTGTCAGCCAGTCACCACAGGTGACAGATACCCCACTTTCTGTATAAAACTCAAATATAACTCAACTATAGAGCAACACCATAACAGACAGACCCATGTTTCTTTCCATATTGACAGATGCTTAATCAAAGCACACAGAGATCAACAGATGGATGTCACATTTTTCCTAAAACAACAGTGTATCAATATTTTAAATACATCCTGACTACACAAATCCAACAGGAGGTTTACTACTAAAAACTGCCAATGATTTACCCACAGCATGTGTTGTGTCCCAAAATTCAAGAGGATGTATTCACTGGAATACATCATTAAATATGCCACATGTATTAGTTGCCTTCTAAAAAAGACTAACTTTTCATGAATTTTCGAAGTTACTTTACTGAATTGCAAGACAAAGACAAGCCTTTTTTAATCTTTGCAGAAATACACAATATGTTAAATACATTGTTTGCATGAACGTGCTAAATTTTAAGCTTCCACAAAGTTCATCTTCATACTGCCTCAAAATTCAGAAGTTCTTACTGGAAATGATGCTTTTTAAAATGCAATTCAGAAATAATATTTTATCAGTATTATTCTACCTATCAACAGCTAAATCCTGCTGCATTCTGAGCCCAGTTAAAGCAGCTGATTATAACCAACTGCTAACACAAAGATTTTTATAATGGCAGTTATGCCAATTGCACTTAGACCAAATCCTTCAGGGTTTAGTTTTATAAATTTGTAAAAGAGGAGAAAAACCATTAGAGAAGTCAGTGATTTAAATAAGACCAACATTACTCCCTAATAAAGATATAAAATTAAAGGATAATAGTAACCTCGTGCTGTTTTATGAGGCAATAATCCAGTTACCAATTCAACCTTGTAGTTTATTCCATCAAGTGAACCAGATTAAAAACAGAGGGAGGGAGGGTACTCTTATCCCTATTATATTGCAAGTGTTTCTAACTGGGTTTAAATATTTTTAAAACTGTTGTTAAATGTCTTAAACTCACAGACAAGCCAGAATGAAGAAAAATGCCTGTTTCTCCTCTTTATCCACTCCTTGCAGATGTGGCTTTAAAGCTGATGAAGTGTTTTATGCTCCCAGATAAAAATTTTACCTTTCTAAGAAATGTCTTAATTAGGAGGATTCCTGACTTTCCTCAGCAACAAATGCATTTAAATCTAATTTTTTATTTATTTATTTTTATCTGGGGGAATAAAACACTTCATCAAATTTAAACTGCAACTTCCAGGACTTGACCATGAGGAGAAACATGTGTTTCCTTCCAGAGATACACACATAAGCTAAAGAAAATAAACTACTTGAGGATCTGCTGCACACTGCTTTATAAATGACTGAAAATGTAATACAATTTCATTTTCTATGGGATATCTACTATGATCCTGTGCTGCAACTTCCACAAGCTCAAGACAGAATGTGAAGCTTGGAGATCCACAGGTAAAAACCAGTCTCAAAGAACTTGGCGTTTCCCAAGAGTATTTCAGAGGCTGCTTCAGGCCCTCCAGTCGGCCAGACAGGGATACAGATCTCCAAGAAGAATCCCTCATCTGGAAGAGGGTTAAATATGGTTGCCTTTGGATCAGTTTTATTTCAGTCCACTTTTAGTTTTCTGAGGATGAGAATTTTACTCTCAAAGAAGTTTTAGAGCATTCTGGAACCCTTTGTAGCACATCCAAGATGCATTTCTATATTAGTGACATCCAAAAATCTTGAGTTCCTTCGTCATCCAAAGCCCTTGGCATGCGGTGGAGAGGACAGCAAGCCATACCATCGTGTACCACCAATTTTAGCTCCAGGCATTTCCAGCAAGCCCTGATGGAAGGAAATCATCTTCCCTGGGTTTTGTGTTCTGCTGAGCACCTGCCTACATCGATTTGCATTTGCAGATACGTTGCTTAAATAGAGAAGATAGATTATTCCTTATTTTGCATAATCTTAATTATGCTGGGCTTTCACAGAACAACTCACGCAACTTAACACAGATTAATACCCTGCCTATTTTAACCACACACACCGTTGCAAACAGGGAAGGAATACAGGAGGAATTTCCAGGATGTGCTGAAAAGCAAATGGAACCAGCCATCTGCTTTCTCTACAAATAGCCCTCATTTTCACAGTAAATATTTGGGTGACAGTGTACTGGCTACTTGGAAGGGGCTGTGCAGGACACCCTTTAGGACCCATTCAACATCCTCATCCCAGCACATATCCAGCATGGACGTGCATAAGAACATGTGTATATCTAAACTGGGCATATGGTATATATTCTAATGTATATAGAAACTGTGCTTCTGAAATTAATAAGCTTCAAGGTGCAGTGTCAGACATTATTAGATTTAGAGTCTTACTACGATCCCTGCTGGAGATGAAGTAGTGTTTGTTCCTGCTAAGTTATTTTCAGTCATTTTCAGATCTTGGGTTAAGATGCATGTTAAGAACAGGCATGGGATCTTCAACATCCACCACACGTTTACAGTTCTGAGCTCATCTAGTTTCCTTCTACCTTCTCTCTCTCCTGAAAAATTACACGCCTGTAACTGCGACACAATTTGTTATTTCCATCTTCCTTTCTGAGCATGTGAATGCATGCCAGACATTCAACACACTAACCAAAACAGACACAACTCATGCCACCAAACCGCAACACACTGAAAACTCCTCAAAATTCAGATCAAATTATTGACTTTCATGCAAGTCACCACACATTTGTTAGACACAGTCTTGCAAATTCTGCACAGTCTTCAACAAATATTTGCATAATTGTCAGTTTAGTGTAATTTACTTCCTTGAACTGAGTTTGCTGAAGGGTGGCATTGTTTGTGTAGCAATTGTGGACATTTTATTCAAGAAAAATTAAGATGGTATTCCCACTCTGCATCAGGTACTTCCAACTTAGAAACAAGTCACATCATCACAAAACCATTTGGTACCAATTAAAAGCAGACATCAAGGCAAAAAAGCAGAGCAACACAGACCATGATGTCCTTGCACCAGTTAGGTATGTAAACCAGGTAAGAAACTACAAGTATCTATGACAAGAGATCTGCCTGCTGTCTCACTACCATCATACAACAACAACAACAACAAAAA
>VZTE01002090.1:1819387-1831282 GCA_013397775.1 Eulacestoma nigropectus
TCACAACAAACACAAAAAAAAAAAAAAAAAAAAAAAAAAAAAAAAAAAAAAAAAAAAAAAAAAAAAAAAAGGGGGAAAACAGAAAGGCTTCCTGCCAAATGGCAAACAACTGCAAGCACTGGATCTCATACACTTTAGGTAAAAGAACAGGGTGCAGCATTTATCTTTTGCAGCTCTGGGTACCAACTTTACAGGTACCCAAATTATGAATTAAAACTGATTCCCCTGCTCTTCCTACCCCTCCCATCTCATACTTGTGCAACAAAAAAGGAGGACTAACTTTGAGAATTTCAGAATACAGAATTATAAACTCAGTAATATCTCCCTTCTCCTAGCAATGCACAGCACACTGTGCAATTGCTAAGACTGAGACCAGCGCTACAAATCCACTGATGCTTAGAGGCTTCCCAGCTGTGAGAGACCTCATCACTCAGGCTTAGATAGGGCATGCAGCTACATAGACAGCATCTATCTCCTTCCAAACTAATCAATTACAGAATTTTCCGGATAGAAATGAATAAAACAAGTACTAAGACTGCTTCTGTCCTCAATTTATAAACAAGTCTAATCTAGAATCCCACTGTGTTCCCCTAAAAACAAAGAGAAAAGAAAGGTGGTTCACAAGGAAAAGAAACAAAACCCAAACAAGTAATGCAAAGATGCCTCAGATACAAGCATACTCTTAAAATTTTTAATTCAAATTTTGTTTTCCTACTAGCTGGCCATTTCAATGTTTAAAACAACGAGATCTTTTAGGGGGAAGGATTTTGGTGCTTACTACACGTAATTTGGTATTTTGGTTAACTGCTGAGACAATTTTCTTCTCTTTTTTGGTAGAAAATAGCTGTAAATAAACCAAATAAAACATTTCAATTCTTTATAAACAAGCCATTGAAAACAGAAAGAAAAAGGCTATACTTGGTTAGCCAGAATATTTAAAGACATACTGTCAACTTGAAAATATTATTTCTTTTTCCCTCTCCCCAAAAAACATGTCAAATTTACCTTTTACACATAAAAAACCCCCTTAAAAACCTTGTGAGACAAAACAAGCATAAAATAACAACAAAGGTTATTTCTAAAACAGAAACATTCTAGAATTTAGGAGAACCTAAAAATGAGCATATCCACAAGGTAAAAGCAAACAGCAGTTTTACAAGGCTGAAAAACTTAAGGCAAAGAATCCAACCACATGGTATTATGAAAACTGTGACAGCACGGTTCCTATTGATCCTACTTGCTTTAAAAATCATGCCAGAGTTTGAAGAGTGTATTCAGCAGTATAAGGATATGTTGGAACCCCAAGTTCTGAGAATTTCATTCAGTTCTGACAAGAAATGATCCTCAAAAGCACACTCCATTTGACCTGAGACCTTGGGAAAAATTTCCCAAATTGTGTGATAACACTGAGATTGTTGCTGTGTAATTAAAGTTATGTCACTGGAATATGCAGAAATGTAGAAATTTAGGTTTATGGGATATAATAATATACATATGTGTAACAATATAGAGGATTTTGGATGTGGGTTGTTACTTCTTCCTTCCTTCCTTCTTCACAAATCTGGGTTTTCTGGTATTGGGTCAAAAGTTCTGCAGTGCGGATCATGAATAGTTAGTTATTGGATTATAAGTAAAAACAATTCAGTTGGCAATCCATAATTGAGTGATTTGGATCTTAAAAGTCCTTGGAAATTAGAACTCATGGCCATTTTCACCTTGTTAACTTAGAAGGCACACTCTGTGCAGCTGTATTATAGATAAGATACAATAAACATCTAAGTCCGAAGATAAACTCCCTGTCTCCTGTATTTTAATTCGAACTCTGGGTAAAACGGACTCACGAAAGCAAGAAAATAAACGGAGAGGGAAAAGCAATAAGGATGCAATGAGAGTTACTGCAGAAGTTCAAATACTCACTAGTATTACTAGAAACATCCTGGGGAAGGAGGAAGTTCGCAGCATGCCCATCCTTTTTAGGCGTGAGAGTCATTGCCCAGTAGCTGCTACTCCTGTTACTGCCAAGTGTCTCACATGAAATTCTTGAACGAAACACTTTGAAATGTCAGAAAGAAATACAAAGTAAACCTACCCAAAAGAAACCTGGGTACTTTGCTTCTGGTTTGGTAGAAGAAATGAAATGTTTTTCTTTACTAGAGTTGGCAGTGGCCCCTAAATATCGCATTTGAGAAAGTGTTATTTTCTCATTCCATGAACAATGGGAAACAAAAAGTGTAAATGCAGAACAGTCCCAGAATATAGAACTCCTTCTGGTGCCAGCATGCAGCTCGGGTGGTTTCTGACAGAACAGAATGACAATTATTACTCGCCAAACCTAACTCTGCTGCATCCCAGCCATCAAGTCAAACTGAAACCATCAGAATACAATAACTGAAAAGTAGAAAATTTTCCATGTACCACTTTTGTCCAGCATAAATGCAAAACCACATACCAAATGTCCTGTGTAATCTACATTTTTATGCTGATCCTCACATGAGCTGTCTGCACTCATTTCAGCTCCTGGCCCATCAGCAGTCCCCACAGGTAACTGAAATGTTGTGACATCAGTGAACAGCTCGCAGTCCTACAGGCAGATCCCTTTTACTATGAGCCGGCAGTAAGCGTGCCACACACAGTAATTGTGAAAAACAGCTACTCTCAGATTTTAACTAGAACAACTGCTTTGACAGTGCATCCTTTACCACATTTCCTTTTCCCCATTTAGATATTTATTAGCTGTGATCAAGCTATGTTAGATTCTCCTTTGGTCAACTAAAATTTGTTAATCCCCTGCAAGAAACATTTTCCAATTGTTAATTACTCCTTTGGTCTTAAATCTGAAACCTCCAATTTTTCAAGCTTCCTTTCTAAAGCCAAAAAAGGGTACAGCTTTACAGTAGTAGCTGCACCCATACCACCTACACAGGTAATGTAACCCCTCTTACTCTGCTGAGTACTTAGTTTAAGTTAGTACTCCTTTTTTTGGCTACAATACCATCATTATCATTTGCTATTGCCTCTATTTGTTTGTTTTGTTTTTTTTTTTTTATAAACTGCTGGCTTGTAGTGAACTACATACTGTTTGCTTGCTCTCAGTTTGCTCATCAAGCCAGACTACTCTCATCAATCTGCTCTCCTCATTATTTACCCACCCCTCGGTCTTTGTAGTAGCAGTACTTTAGGCATTACAGTCTAACAACAGAAGTATAAGGAAGTTTGTTAGAAGAAAAATATCTTTCATTAGGTCAGCAATTGTTCTAATCAAGGGTATTACTTCTTGTAGAACTTACTAATCTTGGTGTCACCAGTAAAATAATAAATAGGTTTTGATTTGATGATTGCCCCCTGAAAAACTCTTTGTAATAGCATGCTTTTTAAAGACTTGTTAACAAGTAACTATTTGTGAAATCTATGGTTTCGTTTGCTGTTTAATCCATTTCATTTGTGCCAAGTTGATTTTGTACCCTTCAACTTTATTAATCAAAAAGTCATGTCAACTCAAGACAGACTTACAGAACTTTATTACATCACTACACTTATCTTTGGAAATCAAACTTGTACTCACATCAAAAATAATATTGCTGGTTTGGCTTGCTTGAGTGTTCATAAACCCGTGATGCGGTATAGTATGCATATTTCAGTGTTATATGGGAACGACATAAAAAAAGGCATTTGGAACGTGATAGCCTGTAAGTTAATACTTTGTGACAGTGGAGACTAATAAAAAATAGTTGCCATAAATTAAGCACTTGTCTACAGTGACAGCTATGTAATGGCCACTTCTGAGAAATTATTGCACTTCTTTCCCCAGGAATAGTGATAAAAGAATGCAGCCTGTCACGAGCGCTGCAGCCCTTGGCAGTGACGTCCTACTTCTGGTGGGGTTATGCTCCGCCTGTTCCCTGCAAGCCCAGCTTTTGGACAGCAGTGCAAAGATCTGGAAAAGTTCTGTCATCTGGTATCACGTCTGAACTCCTGCCTTCCTTCAAGAAAATCATAGCTGTCCCCTCCAAAGGCCCCAGTACTTTCCCTATTGTTTTAACTTGCACATGTATCTGCAAATTATTTGCAGCTACTTCGATTTTAGTCAAAAATCCCTGCATCAACACAGCCTTTTGATTAAAGATCAAAGGATCATTTTGGTAGACAATGTTTTCATTCTGAAAAATTCCACCTATCCCGCAGACTTGAACCCTGCACTGCAGTTAACAGAGGTGACAGATTAGGTAACGGAGACTGTGGTTCTGCAGCTATTTCTGCAGCACCGCTGCCAGCCTCAGCAGCACGGGTGCTGCCACTCATTCCGACCTTTGCCTCATTGCCAGCACAGCTGTTTGCGAACCACAGCAAGAACGGATCCAACTTAAACGAGTGGCCGGCAGAGGCGGGTTAAGGGGCTGCTTTAGAAGTGCTGCCACCAAATGTGAAACCATGGCTTCATGCTTTTCTGTCCTCTACCACAGGAAACAGACGGAAGTAGGACTGCAGATAGGGTTAGTCACACATGAGGTTACTGCTATTGATGCTTATATGAACCAATACTGCTAGATAATGATATAAAAACAGAGCAAAATGCTGGATCTCTTCTTACAGACCTTACAAACAAACCATTCCAGACTAAGTCCTGATTTGACAGCATCTCTCAAACTGCTGTTTGAATCCTGGACTTCCTTCAGTGCAGATCTAAGCAAGACCTCAAAAAGCTGGGCAGTTCCACAACTATCAGGGAGCAAACTCTTCTGCTCTATTTGTTTTATGCCAGAAATTTGACTGGTCATCTAGCCCTTGGAGAAATAAGACCATCATTTAATCAGAAAATTGGAAAACAAGCTGAATCATAGCTAACTAGCTACCAGAAGTGACTAGGAAACACATCATCTAGCCATTTCAGCTGAAAGACCTCATGTTGCAGGTAACTCCCAGACATACTGCTGCACAGTGAGCTCAGGATTCAGATGGTGCTTTGAACACAAAAACTGCTTCTCTGAAGTGGCAATTAACTGAAAAAAAATTAATTTGAACATTATACTAGATCCTTCTACCATGCCAGATTAGAACAAACATAAATATAGGTGGCTGAGTGGAAAAGTACTTTCATCTTCCCATTTGGAAAACCTGCCACAGTCCCAAATCTTGCCTTGGAGTAACGGGAAATGTTATTTTCAAGACACCTTCCCAGAATATAATCACTGCGTTTGTGAAAACCTCTACACCATTCAGCCCTATTAGTTCTCAACTTCCCAGTTCTCTGTGTTAAGAAGACCAGAACAGAACAGAAATGCTAGGTTGAGTCTGAGCTGCGTTGCTAGAACTTGGCACAGGAGATGTGCATAATCTCCCTGAGCTGTGCCTGGTTTTGTGAAACCATGTCTATGCTGGGACACTCGGGAGAGCTGGAAGAAAAGACCTCACATACAGCATGATGTCAGGATGCATAAACTGAAGTGTACAGAGGCTGGTTTAGCTGCTCTCTCTTGGGAGTAAGATAAATTTCATTTTCTGTGATGTTCTGGGAATATACTACAGTAAATAAAAAGAACCATCCAGATGGGATTTAATATGGTAAACGGACTTCACGACTTTCTTTGAATAGGTTTGGCATTGATGAAATGTCCCTGCATAAACACAACCTGATTACTCATTTCTTTGAGCAACAAAGTTGCCTTAACAGAATTAAAAGAATACAGACAAACAGCAGTATTTTTAACTGCATCGTTTTCAAGAATATAGTTACTGTAAAAGGCATTTCTGTGGTCATTTATAAAATGCTACCAAAAAAAAAAGTTCTAACACAGGAGTATAAAAATGCCTTGAAATGGAAAGAAACAAATATATAATTTGGACATTTATACTTAACTCTTTTTTTCCTAAGTAATCCTATGCAGGATTACTTCTCCATGCATGTGATCTCACACATATAATGTATATTGCAATACCCCACGAAAAAAGCAGGCTGAACTAAGAATAGAGGACTAGATACTCATCTGGCATAATGTGAGACCACTCCAGTAATTTCAGCATTCCTACTCCAATTTGCAACAGCTAAGGATCTGGCACAAAACATCAAGTTAAGTTTCCAATTACCTCATGTACCAGCATTGATTTCAATAGTTATAGACATACAGTCATAGAGGAGAATTATTTGAAAAATTGCAAACTCAGCTCTGTATTTCTTTTACTTTTATGGTCTAAATCAGACCGTTCATGGTATTTTAATGTAGGTTTTTGTGGTTTAATTATATATATGTCAAGAGCAGACTAGCTACTCGCTGATCTACCCAATTAAAAAAAAAAAAGGCAGCAGTAATTTTTTACACTGCTGAGAATGTGAGCTTATACTGGGTCACATCACAATAGTAGTTAATTTTAACGCTGACAAAAAATCTAGTGCATACTAACTTAAATACATAAGTAAAAAGTTAACAACTACACAAAAATCAGTCTTCTCAATGTGAATATTTTTCAGGTTGCCTTGGGAGGTCTTTTTTCTAATTTTCTGCTCCAAATTGGTCAAATTGTATAGTCCAGCACAACCCTAGTGCAAAGAGAGTATTCAGTCAGCCCAGACTGAGTTCTTCAGAATCAATTATATCTTATCTATATAAACTTAAATTATATCCAACTGAACTGCCCTCCACTGTAGTTCTACGGACAGCTACTTAATGAAAAATCACTGTAATAGTGCTTATTTAGTTAGTTCTAGGAAAAAATACATAGATCTCCAAAGGAATTTATGCACAGAAATCCTCTAAACTTCTTTTCAAATCCATGATAATTGCAGCCTAACTCAAACTTTAGTGTCTAGTACCCAAGCCTAACAGCTTAAGACCAAAACAGTCTCACTGGTGAACGGAGTGAGAAGTTCTGAAGACAATCACTAGTCTTAATCTTCCCTCAGAGAAATAAGGAAATTTTAAACAAATTGAAAATAAAATGCTTAAACTGTAGTATTCCTCTGACAGCCATTAGCATCTGACATTTTGCTCAAAAGCCTGATCACTAGCCTATACAATTCTGTGACTGAGATTGCCCAGTGATACATTTCAATATAGGATAATCAATCATCAAAGTAATTTTCACTGTTTAACATTAAAGCAAAAAGGCAGCCAGCTATTCGACACATTTCTCAGGCTTAGAGACAAAAAGAAGAAACTGCTTTAAAAGAGTTTTTGCCTTTAAGGTCCTGTATTACAGGCATCCCAAAAGCAATCCTTCTGGCAGCATTGCAAACTACAATGTGGACAAAAAATGTGAGTTTTATTGCCTTTTCAAATGGATTTTATTATTTATTTGACATATAAGCACTCTTCTTATCTGAGCTTTTGCACTGCAAATGCATCCAAGTTCCTTTAACCACTTCTGATTTAATGACGGATTTAATAATATTCTGCAACGCAGAAGTATGGAATTCGCCAAAAAATTATTTCACAAAAATCTGAGTTCTGTACAGCAACATCTAAAATGTCACCTAATACATACAAATAAAGCAAAAAGCTTTTAATGTATATTGTAAAGCCTGAGGCTTTGATAGGTAAAACATCTTACTGACTTTAAAAGACCATAAATTATTTTTAATAACCATTTTTATTTAATTTTTCAAATAATAGCAGTTTATGCCTTTAGTAGAACCATGCCCTGAAATCTCAGGGGTGATAAAAGGGCCATGCCAAAGCTGAAAGGTTTCGAATATCAAACTATACTATTATGTCAGGGTCAGCAAGATCAATTAGCGCTTTTCAATGACAGAAAAAGGTTAAGTTGGACACACATTTACACAATATTTAAATCCAAAAAAGAAAAATAGCACATATTAGGTGTACTTATAAACCTCTTGTTCAATGACTGAATATCAACACTCTTCTTCCAGTTGCATACCATAAATGCTGGGTTTTTTAACACAAAATGTCAAGAAGATTACAGATAGATAGCAGAAATACTATTGGATTCTGAAGTACAAAGAAAAAAACAAAGACAACTGAGTGTTGCTGCTACCAGACTTGGTTTAGCAGTGAATGTCCAAAAAGCTTTAAAAATACTTGACCAGCTTGACATATGTCTTTTAATTTGATGCCCCTGTGTTTGCATTTTTCCTGCAAACCCTGACAGTACCAAAAATGAAAGCTAGTGAGCAAATAAACCTATTCCTACACTCAACTAAAAAACAAACCTAACCCCACCCCTCAATTTGAAAATAGTATTCTGTAAATTAACTCATACTAAATCTGGAAAAAAGCAAGTGTACACCTTCTGCAACTAGCACCCATCCAGAAACATGCACACAGGAAGTGAGGAAACTTACATTTCAATTCTTAGTATCACAAGAATACTCACTGGAAGCACAGGTATGTTAGAAGTTAATTCGACACCTGTTAATTCAAGCGTTGCCGTCGTAAACATAGCCTGAACAAAGTAGCTGGTTATGATATCAAATAAAGCCAGCATAAAATCACAATAAAAATCCAGGAGATTAAGAAAACCTAAGGAAAAAGCACCCTGTGTTGAAATCAGTGATTTAGATTGGTATTGCACTGAGTAAAAGCAACGCAAGATTACTTTTCCTCAACGATATATTTCAAAATGTCTCTTTTTTAAGCCCGTTTCTTCAAGGAGTGATTTGAAATATTTGCTACCAGACAGTACCTAATTTTAGGTTTTAAGTGCTTTAACAGCTCTATGAAATATGATCAGCAGCTGCAATATAGAGGTATGCTGAATAAACGCTCCTTATAAAAAGGGAGACCTGCTTTACCCTGAGTTCATAAAATCCCTACTTTCAAGAAGGAAAAAGATAACACAGAAAAAAATGAATAGCTGTGTCCTAGAGCCTTTAACAGAAATTCCAGGAATTTCTTTTTTCTTTCTGTGGTAACTTCCGCATTTAAGAGAGCAAAATGCTGTTTAAATTTTAACACTGGTGGATTGCACACAACATCGTCCAATACCACCAGTTCATCAAGGAAACAGACAGGTACCTTTCCCTCACCAAATGCCAGTGTTTAACATTAATTCTAGGACTTGCATAAAGTTTAAAAGAGTTGCATAAAGTTTGAAGAGTTAAACTTTAACACTTGCATCAGATGCTAAAAATATGCCACATGATACTATCTATAGCTGTATTTCTACAGTTGCCTTGTTTGAAATATTTTAACTGGGAACTGCAGCTAACTGAGAACTCACCAGTGCCCTACCCAATACATTGCTTGTTTAGAACTCATTTATTCCATTGACATTATCCATACAGAATAAATTTATACTGCAAAATGTTGTGAGGCCATAATAAAGACAAATCCAGCAAGAGTAACCTTCAACTAAATTTATTATCAGTACTACCATACACATGTAACAATTAATAACTGCATACAAATTATCTTAACAAAGATAGATAAAAGATTAGTCAACATACTCCACTTTCATTTCTATTAAACTTGGTTGAAGAACATTTGGTAACACAAATACCACAATCTTCAAAAAAAAGCAAACAGAGCTGTTGCAGATATAGCCCAGTAATGTTAGATGTCAAACAGAGAAAGAATCACCGGGAAGAGAGAGAAATGTCAGTCTGTAATTCCATTTTTCTCACAGTATGATATATATCACAAGTATGCAAGCATTTGTTATTCGGCATCATTTTCAGAAATACTAGGAGAAAAAGTCAGACCCACAGCAATTTTGCGGAACTTTCCTCTTGAGTGTTAAGGAAATGAAACAAAGATATGGCCTGAGCTTTAATGCAAAGTACATGCTTCAAACATCAAACTCCGAGGTCAGACCAGAAAATCTATTTGTCAAACAGAAAAGATGCCTTCTTTGTATAATTCTCTCTAAATCTAAGCTGCTGATTAGTTTATCTTAGATACGCTTTCTAGTCTCCGCAAATGAAACACATAAAACAAAACTTAGAAAACTGTAAATACTGGTTCCTTACTGTTCTAGCATGACTTCATACTTAAACTGGAACCGGCCAAGGCGCTCTCTTGTCTGGTACAGCGTGCCTCCCAGGATTTTTGTAAATACCAGCTATTTCACACCGCCACGCGAGAGCGGAGCGTGTCCCTCCGTGTGCTCGGCTGCAAGCCCTGCCCGCGGGTACGGAGCCGGCAACACCGCGCCTGCTTGGCTCGGAGCGGCAGTTTCATAAATGTAAATGAAACTTTAGATGCCAACTACCGATTGGCAGCGGCGATGCCGTGGGATCCCGCTCTCCCTTCCCGGCGGAAGGCGCCGCGGGGTTGCTCCCCGGGCAGCCCCGTGTCCGGCCGGGCACGGCGCGGAGCCCCCGCGGCTAGGGGAGAACCGCCGTGTGAAACCCAGCCGGCGGTTCTCCGCGGGTATCTGACTTTGGAAGTGTCTGTAATGACAGCAGGGGAAGGAAATTAATGGCTAAGAGCCCACTGGGTTTGAACACGGAGAATCCTGTTACCTCCTCGCGGATGAAGTACGCGCACACACCCGCACACACACAAGGCTTACCCACGTGGAAACGCTTTCTAACCAAAACACAAGTCCCCGCATTGCCGGTGGAAAAGGCGGCGGGACCCCCGCGCCGGGGCTTCCCCGTGTCCCGTCCGCCGGCGCGGCGAGGCGGGGGCGAGGTGGGACGACCCGAAAATGCAACGTTTTGTCTTTAAACCACAAGAAAAACAAGCCGGGGCGGGGGAAGGGAAGGGCAGGAGACATCCCTCAGGGAGAGGCAACGGAGAGGAACAAAAACAACAGGCAGCTCTGTCCCCGCTCCCTTCGGACACTGGGAAAAGTGACCGCCGGAGCCCCCGCGGCGGCTGCCGGCCAGGAGGCAGCGGGAGGCAGCCTGCCCCGACCGCGGCACGCCCGCAGCGCTCCGCCCCGAGGCAGGCGGGCAGCTGAGACCCCCGAGCGCTGCCGGCGCGGGGGCAGCGCGGGGCCGAGGGCGGCCGGCGGAACCGACCGGCTCCTCTGCCGCTGCCGCCCGTGCCTGCGCGTCCCGGCCGGGCTGCCTAGCCCCCGCGCTGCCCGGACCCTCGCTGGAGGGACGGGGATTTCGGAAAGGGACTACCATCCCTTCGTGTTTTCATGCCGCTCTGTCCGGAGGGGAGCCCCGCCGCCAGAAATGTTGTTTCCTCCCAGCCTCCGGTCAAGCCGCCTCTGGCCCCGCCGCCGGCCCTCGAAGGGGCAAGCGGTCGGCAGAGCGACCCGGCGGCCGGCAGAGCCCTCTCGCCCACCCCAGGCGGGCCGGCAGCCCCCGGCTGCTCGCGGGGCGCAGGCCGGGCCCCCCATTTCCGCCGCACCAGGAGTGGGCGGGAGGCGCAAGCGGGGAACAATGCGACGGCAGCCGTCGCGGCTTGCTCCTGTCTTGGGGCTTACCCCAGCAGCTCCGGTAACACCAGAACGGTGAGGGCAAAACGGCAGGGAATGTCACCTGGAGAAAGGCAGAAAGTCCGGCTGGGCGTGGAAAAAGTCAGCCCGTCCGCACGGGAGACCACATTGGTTTTTTTGCAATTAAACTCGCGTGGGGCCAGCGGTGAAAGCTCGTCTCTACCCCGCGATGGACGGCTCCGCTGCTCCCTCCCATCACAGTTGTTTTACAGAAACTTCGTTGTTGTTGTTGTTGTTATCATCGAACCGACACGAAAACAGTGCTAAATAAACGCTAAATACAAGCACAGGCACACACACCCTCCACGGACACATGCACATGCAGCAAAGAACCCGTTTCCTTCACCTCCGAGCAGAAGGGGTGGGAGGGAGACGGGCGGACGGGGAAGTCAGAGACACTCACCTTCTCGCTGACGGAATATGCCGCTACCTTTATTTTAGGGCCGCTCCTTATTTATTTATTCTCGTGCCTTCTCCGAGCCGAGGCTCCCGTTTTGCACTGTTCCTCTGGTAAAAACAGAACATCCCCTCTACAAATCCCCCCCC
>VZTE01002090.1:1831321-1950728 GCA_013397775.1 Eulacestoma nigropectus
TTTTCTCTACACACAAATAAAGCGCAACTCGGAGCAAAACGGGAGGGGAAATTCGGTGCGGAGGGGTAGATGGAGGAGGAGGCTGGTACGGGAGAAGCCAAACACTCCTCGCACTAGAGTGCAACTGGTTGCCTCTCACTCACAGAAACGTAAAAAAGTTTCCCTGGCAAGGGACGGGACTTCTCTAAAGGTAACCCCCTCCCGCCCTCCCGCCCAAAAAGGCCGTCCCGGGAGCGCGGAGGTAAGGGGCGAGGAGTCGGGAGCCAGCGCAGCCCCGGGCGCCGCTCCGCACTTGTGCCTGGAGCTGCCGCAGGGGCTGCTCCTTGTGCCGGCCCCTCTCGGCACGGCAGCCCCGCTGCCCACTCGCCGCTGCCCCGCTCAGCTCGCCGGCACTGCCGCTGCCCCGGGCTCGGAACACTGCCCGCCGGCTGACCCGGCCACCAGACAACTCCTGTGTCCCTCCCGCTGGCCCCGGCCTCGCAGCCCGGGACCTGGGCCTTTTGCCTTCGCTACACCCTGACATCTGCAGTCAGTTGTGATGGGAGCAAAGGAGGGGGCCCTGAAGGGCAGGGGTGGATTAATGCCAATCCACTGGAGTACAGGTAGTGAAGTCCGCACTTCACTTTTTCTCTTTGTTTTTTCTATAAAGTAATCCTGAGTTTGAATGATCAAGTATGATCAAGTGCTACACGACAGGACTGGTTGGCCTACCCTTTTATAGGATACATTTTTCTCCTTTCTTTCAAGCTGGTCAGTGTGGATGAAGTCCTTTCCTGCTCTGAAACTGAATGCTCTTCTCTGCAAGAAATTCAGCAGCTGCATTGGTCCTCTTTGCTCCTTTGTGTGAGGAAGCGGAAGAAAATGCCTAATTGCTTAGTCACATTTCATACTCTACCCTTCACCTTGTATTATCTTCTGACTATAGTTTCACTGGGTGGATTGAGTGGCTCTTGTTCAACCAGCTGCATCACCCTCTTTCTGTGAAGTTACCTTCACTCTCTGAAGGGTCTAAGTAAAAAATTTAAAAGAGGAGGCAAAAGTTAGGCTCTATATTTGGAGAGAAATGTGAGAGAAAAATCTTGGGTTTCAGAAGTCATGAATGAAGCTTTTGAGGTCAGCAAGTCACACATGAAATGAGGAGGAGAAAGTATGGATTTGTGAAGATTCTTTCCTACCTGCCTTCTCTTTTCTCACTTAGCATTTGGTGATACTATTTAAAGCTATTTAACTTTACTCAAGCCTTTGCTTTTCATAATTTGCATTAAATGAATTGGACTAACATGGTCATCTTTCTCCTAAATAATTTCAGACATCAGATGATTTAATCTTCACGAAAACAAGTCTATAAAAACGCTGTATTTGCTGTCTTGGGAGAGTCGCCATTCAGAAAGAGAACAGATTTGGAAAACTTCTTTGACCTACACAAATACAGTTAGAAAACCTTTTAAACTGAAAAAGCCTCCTAACGTCAGCTTTCAAATTGACATAGCATAGGACAAGTCAGGAATAGGAAATTAATTTTGAAAATGAGAGTTTAGAGAGTAATTGGAAGGAGAGAAAACTCGGATTTGTAGGAATAATCATGACTGACAACCCTGCCACAGACTAAGTTGTGACTAATGCCAGCATCCATCTTGCTAACAGGCTCCTTTCCCCTTCTGTGGGGAAACATGCTAACCGTTCCTTCCTTTCAAGGAGACTTTTGCGAGTTGCAGTGTGGTGGTCCAGTGTGAGGTACTCGAACATGGTAATGAAGGTTTTCTGAAGTCTGGTTTCCTTCCACTTCAATGAAGTGAATTCCTGTTGTGGGGAACAGTCCTGTAGTAACACTGGTTGTTTTAATAGACAGATCACTTTAAAGCAAGCTCTTCACCATCTGTTGTGCTCTCTCTTAAATGTACAGCTGAGTTGAAAAGATTATGATTAAAAGATTATTATATCTTTATGATTAAAAGATTATTATATCTTTGTTCAGTGTAACTTGCTTCAAGTTGAGGAGGTATGGGAGGCCTGCACTGCTGGTACATGGTACAGTCCCAAGGCAAATCTTCCAGTAAGGGGCCTGGTCTTGATGCCATTGAACCATGCTGCTGTTTTGCTGTTGATTTTGGTGAGGATGGGCAGGGTTGTGCCAAGACAGGTGAGTGTCACATGTACTGAAGGGAGTCCTGCGGAAACTGATCTGATAATCAGACAATTTTTCGCAGAGATTTATTGTAAGTATGACTTTCACAGGCAGTAATTAAATTATGATTTTGGTTAAATCAATGTCTTTGGGCTGAAGTAAATTCCAGTGAGCTCAGTGGAAGTGATTTCAGAAGGTGGCAAATTCAAAATGTAGTACAATGCACTGGTTCACGTAAATGACTCTGTGTGACCATGGAGAAGGTCATGCTAGAAACAGTCCTAATAGAGCCCAAGGAAGGGCTGCAGAATAGAAGAATAATACCTTATCCATTTAAAGCAACATGGGAATGTAAGTAGGCAGGATGTAATTATCTAGACTGGTATTTGGCCAGGCACTCCTACACTGGCAAAAACTACCATAGGGTATTTAATGCCCACAAGTGCTCAGTATCCTTGGTTTTACCTCTTAATTAAAGACAACACTTGTGATCATATTCTTTCTGCTGGTTCAATACTGCGTCAGCAGAAGAATGCCACCTTGCACAAATACCATTTCATAGAGTATCCCGGAATTTCCTTGGAAGTCTTCCATGCAAATAGTACAGACCCAACCCTACTTACCTTGTGAAATCTAATGAGATCACAGCCGTAAGTAGTATGGCTCCAGAGAATCATATTTGCATATGTTGCTAAGATCAATATGGGGTTTGGAATATTACTAAATAATTTTAAAATTAAACCAATATTTTTTTGCATTGCGTCTCAGTGACAACAAGGTTTTGTTGTTGTTTAAGCAAAGGGATTATGCTTATGTTATTCTGAGAAAAGCTAATGACAGAGAGCCATGATTTTGGCAATGTATCATTATTATGATTTATTGATGTGCCTGCCGTATCCTGCATCCAGCTTAGATACCTGTTGCAAATTCTGGTTTGCAAAAGCAGGGCCTTGAAATATGGTTTCTTATTTTCAGGTTCAAGTATGAAATCCAAAAGCATGTTAATTAGGCAAAGAGTGTTGATCTGTATACTTAAGGTTGTTATTGGTGCTTCATGGCTTTATAGTCATAAAAAGAAAGAATGAATGGGGGTTCTTTTGACCTGGTTATCAGATTTCAGGTTTAAAAAGAGGGTGACCCACCCTTTTCAGTAATTCGACATGCAGGGTTCAGCTGTGGGTTCAAAAACAGGTTACAACTGGCTAGTCATTGTGATCTTGAAGTGCCAACTGTGCCTTTAAGTATGTTATATAACCTATTTTTTGGTTTCAGTTTTCAAGTATGCCATCATTTCAGTGTTACTTAGATTTCTATGTATTTTTTAATCCAGACAGATCTGACCTCAATCATAAGGTTCCCTGGCTCCAAATAGCTGAGCTTTTCTAATATTTTATTTTGAGTGCCTATGTTCAATACTTCATCACAGAGATATGTGCTGCAGACAGTGCCAAATACGGTGCCAGGGATGTCCTCAATTATCTTCGGTGCTTACCAGGAGAGGGCTCTGTTCTGCATACTGTACACAGACAAAGGTCCCACTGAAATTAGTGCAAGTTTTGTCTCTAAAGCTTGCTTAAAACGAAGCTGGCTAAGTGTGAAGGAAAATCTGCATTTTTTCAGCTGCCTGTGCAGGCAGAATGAGGTGTGCTTGATAATCTTCGTTTGTATCCTGCCATTGCACCAGGATCTTTTTTCCTTCCTGGGAAAGACCCACTCTGCTCCCTGCAAGATACCTTTTCATCTTGTTTCATGGAAGTTTCATGATGTTTCATTTAAGTAATCTACAGAGCTGACGCAGGGAAAATCTTGGGTCATACATTTTTGTTTGAGGATCCATGTGTTCCCTGATCATTGTGGGATACAAAATCTATGTCTGCACAGATCAGAGCTAGCGCACAGATCTGTTAGCTTACTTCTTGTCATAATTTTGTTCTCACCACTTAGCATTCTCCTAAAAAATGCCCTGGTCCAGTTCAGATTGTGGTATGGGTCAAGGACCATTCCTGGTGCTTTGTCCAGTCCAGGCATCCATCCTATGCTGGAGAATGAAAGAGCTGATAATGAGAATTTTGGCCCTACAGAAACACTGCTCTGACAGATGGCCTTAGGTCAGAATAGCACTCTTCAGAAAATTTCCATGTGCAGATGTAGCCTGAAAGTCACTCTCAGACCTGTTCCAGAGACAACATTGGGTCAGGTTGTTGGGGAGGCAGGAGAAATGTCAGAGCTGGCATTACCTCACCTCCAGAGCCTCTGGCACTGGGAGAGGCCTGTGGGTGTGCCCCACATTCATCCTTGTTTATTCTGGCTGTAGAACCTTGTTTCAGATTTCCTTTCATTACAAATAAAATAAAGAGCAATCCTTGGATGATTTATAAAAATGTGAACATTTTAAGCTGTACCATTAAATGTTTGTGCTGCTGCTTAGTGTAATTCCCTTGAATTTGCTTCTTAAATCAGTTTTATGTTAGATGTACTTTCCTCACTTCTGATTACTTCTAGGAATTTCCACCATCTTTTAAAACTTCTCTCTGGTTATTTTTATACATTTACAAGATTCTTCAATGGAATAACTCTGAGATGGCCACCATAATATTCCTAAAACTCTATTTAAAGCAGCTTCAAAATCTGCGAGACGTAAAACTCAGCATTTTGAAAATAGTTTTTGGTTACATATACAGGTAGCATAAACCAGATACTTAATTTCACTATCATTGATCAAAAATCAGAAATCTGTGTAAGTCAGTATTTGTGCATGTTAGTCAACTTTCAGGCATGTTGAGGTTTCCCGTGAAACCAATAGCAAAGCATTCATCAGTGTTGTTGTCAGCAGGATAGAGGTTGTTATGCAATAAACACAAATACAGATTCATACCAAGAACTTTTTACTACACTGTAACATCATATTGTTGCTGTATTTCATTATAATGTAATAACATACACTCAGCAAGGAATGATTTGCCGTAAGTTTTTTAACATGTTTTATAAAAGTAAAAATGTCATTGCCAAACGACGCTACAAATGACATTGTATATTACCATTACCCTAAAAATAACTCTGTTACTTCCAGAAGCATGATTGAATTCAGTTCTCCTAGTTGTTTAAGATTAAATGAAGCTCAGGCAATTTCACTCATTTATTTGCAGGTGGTGTGCAATAGAGAAAGGAAACAGAGAAAAACTATAAAATGAAAAGCATAGATTCAAAAAAATTATGTCAAAGAGTATTTTCAGAAAACCTGTTTTATTTTGAAGTACAATTCCTTTCTCCTGTTAAAATGTTCTGTTCAAAGACTTTAGACATTTCTGAACGTGTGAGTTACAGCTTCAGTATTATCTATAAGTATTTATGGATTCAAACTTCTAGTTTATTTGCAGCACTGTCAGAATGGTAGTAGGCAGAAAGCCAGGCATAGCATTTAGGGGCAATTACCCTTCCTTTACAGCAAGTATTACAATGTTGTCTCGCATTGGGGTACTCCTGGCCAGACTCTTTAGGTGTTGGTTTCTGTGAGGACCTCATCCTGAATCGCAGAGATATCAATTAGAAATAAAGTGGTTAGGTTATTTTAAGGGCATTTAAACAGCAGTTGTAGAAGTCTGTTTTGTACATGTCTGTTAGTTAATTCTGAGCTTACACTTCTTATTCTTTATGCATTGAAATCTTAAGATATCCAGCAAGAGGAAAGTTTGTTTTATTCTGACTGTGAAGTAATAAGTATACTCTGAATGAATCAGTAATGCTCATGGTTTCTGCATTCTTCCAATGGGTCTAGTCTGTTTATGTGATGTATTAGTGGTTATTAATGTAGTCGTTATACTTACATTTGGTTACTTAATAACATTTACTCATAATTTATACATTCTGCAGGGAGGTCCTTACTGCACTTGGTAAATGCAGAGGTAGGCACAGTCCCTGCCCCAGGGATCTTACCAGCTAGCCCCATGTAAACCACACAAAAGAAGTTACTAATATAATTTCCTCTGGCATGGTCATCCACTGATTGAGGTCGATGTAAAGCAGCACTTCAGCTCTAGTATTAACTGGATCATGCCTTGCTGTATATCTGTAGATTTTGTGGGGGCGTTTTTACTGTGACTACACTGGGCTGCACAGATGATGGAACAGTCTTTCAACAGAGAAGTAGGTAATTGTTGGATGTACTTTCTGAAACCACCAGCTCCAAATTATAAGCAAGATACGAAGATACTTATATTAAAGTACATCAGGCCATGTAACTTTTTTTCAGCCAACATAACAATGTTGTTACGTCAAGAACTAGGAGAACTACCTGAGCAGCACTCTGCTGATTTTCCCAAATCAGACAAGTAGAGATTATGTGCCTTCTCAGTTTCATTTTTGGGGTATAAGAACTTGTCAGACAGATGGCTGTGTGTGACCGAGTATTGATGCAATAGTACATGCACATCTTTCTCACCATTAGTTTGCTTTTGGGCAACAGCTGTTCTGGGATGAGAAAAGGATGCTTTTGACAACAGTCTCCAAAGCAGTCCTGAGCAGTTTAAAACAGGAGGCAGAGGTTCATCAAGGTAAATGTCTCTCTTGAACCTTTATCCTTCCTCACCCTTCCCAGTATAGTCTTCTTTTCCTAGTAACAAATAGCTTGCATTTTTTTTAGCAATTAAAACCAAATGGTGTGGGTTTTGCCACAGCTCCTAAGTTGTTCTGAGACCTACAAGTGGCTTCTTCAGCCCTGGTTTCAGAACATTTTTGCTACTACAGTGAAAAAAAGAGAGTGGAGGAAATGGACACAAGGGAAGTGGACCTCAGATGAGAACAAAGCAGTTAGTATAAATCTCCCCTCCTTGCCCTATAGCACACCACTTCATTAAAAGGCATACAAAGTTTTCTTCCTCACCTTTTCCATTAGTTGACTACACTTGGGACTGACTGTGAATGTGAGTGCCTTATTAGCATTTGAATGGCCTGTGCTGCTGTGTAAAGGCGACTGAAGATTGAACTTAATGGTAAAATAAAATAAAAAAAAAAAAAATCACATATCCTAAAAGGCCTGTGTTTCATTTTAACTGCCCCATATCCTGTTCTGGGAAAACTTGTCTCCACTTCTGACTTTGTAAAAGCATATACACATCCTGAGACTTTTTTTAAATACACATTTACATTATTCGCACTTTTGAAGCTCTAAGAGGGACCAGCATAAAGGACCTAAATTCTGGGGAAAGTTTTGTTCTGGAAACAATTATTTTTGTTGGGAACTATTGATGAGGTGATTACCTAAGAATTCAGTAGGAAATTGAAGAGGAGGCAATTTCTGAGTTTTGAAAGATCATCAATAACAAGTAAAAGCAAGTCAGGTTTCTCCATGGATTGTTTACACAAGAGTAGTTGTTGATAAATGAACTTCAGATTGGATATTACAGGTACATAGTGTGCAAAATGTAATAACAGTTTTACTGCTCAGAGCTTGTGAAGACTGAATAATTTACAGGCAATTTACTCAACCTTAGCAGACAAATAGTAAAATCCTTATAGCAGTTCTCCTCATCATGTATCCTATTAATAATGTTTTTCTTTTTTTTTTTTAATATGTATCAATTTTCCTTAAGTTTTGTTTTTGAAAACAGGCAACAGCTTTTAAAATAATTCCACTGTATTATGAATGGAGTTTAATATTACCTACTTGGGGGTGGGAATTAATAAATAAATGCTTTCATATCTTAGGTAGTATAAACCACAATTATGGTGCTCAGATGTATGGTATCATGGCTTTGCTCTTAGAGTGTAGGAGTTAAGATATGGCATTACCATAGGTGTCGGCAAGAGGAGATGCTGTTTCAGTTGTGTAGACATGCAGTTAGTTATGCAAAGTCAGAGATAAATCGACTTTGATGAATTGGTAAGGAGGAGGGCGACCAGTGCTGGAGCCCTTTCCTCATTCACCAGGTTCCAGATGATGGGACAGAGATGTTTTCCCACATTCCTTCCTGGAACCTTCACTTCTGAAGATGAATGGCAACAGCATCTACATCAGAGTGCCAGGAGAAAATCAGGAATGTTCTTGTATCAGATTTGCTTTCACCTGTTCGAAAGTCTAAAAAAGTCTTGTTGTGATGAAAGACTTTCAGGAGGAAAAGATTAAGAGAGGACAAGTGAGGTAGTAAGTTTGCTCAGGTATCCAGGATCCTTCTTACTTGTCCTGTTTGGCATCATGCATACTGCTCTAAATGAACCATAATGTGAAACAGGATTTCTCGAAGTGAGCAGAACTGCTGAAGTAATTAATACTTTCTTAAAGGAAGTATTTATTACAAAAAGGGGTTTGTTTCAGCAATTATTCTCAAGTAGAACAATCTGTAAAAGCAAAGCAACATTGCCCTGACATACGTGCTAGTTCCCTATAGAGGGGGTAGTTTTTTTCCATCAGAAAAAATAATTTTCTCAGTCTCTGTAAATAGAAATGTGGTGGGGTTTTTTTCCCCTGTTGTCACTAGTATTTGGATGCAAATTAAAGTAAGGAAAAGTGGTCTCCATAATTTTAATTATGGGAAGTACTCAGCAATTTACATTCTTGCAGGTTTTAATGACAGAGAAACAGGCCTAAAGAACATCATTAGAAGAGATCTTTGGTGGGAGAGAGTTCTTGCTCTGAATCTGCTGAGGTTCTCTAGTTTTTGCAGCCTGTATTATTATCTGCAAGAAATGCCCATGGAAGAAGGAATTACAGTCTTGTAGCAGCTGAGTTTGGTGAAATTTATAATGCTGACATAACAAGGTGTTGATGTTGGCCCATACTTACTCCCCTTGTAATCGCCTTCTCTTTGAAGTGATGCAATATGTATCACTTTTGTATCACAGATATCACACCTGTAGTTTCTACACAAACGCTTCAGAGATTTATAGACCTTATTATATTTAACTCTCTAAATTATATTTTTATTTCAGTTAAATTAGAACTTCTTGTCAGCTTAGCAAGATTATTAGATAGCTTAGTAGTACTTCACATTTAGTAGAATTTCCTTTGAGATTAAGCACCATTCTTTATGTCCTAATTTAGTCTGTTGAGTACATTTCAGCCAGTTCATTTTGTCTTTTTTCTCTGATTTTTTTTCATTTTAATTTTTGCCATCTTCCACTCACGTTGTAAAATAGTTACATTAGTATTGTCAGAATGTAGGAGCTGCATTTAATTAAAGGAATACTTAACAGTTTTTGATATTTCTCTGACAATTATACATCAGTGATGTGAAGTGTACCCCCTGTAATGTGAGTAAATATTTCTATCATTATTTTATGGAAAACAAGGAAATAAGGCAAGAACGATTATTGTCAGGAAGCTACTAAATCTGAGTTTGCAGATCTTGCAGAGGTCCAGAGCTTTGGTTACCCAGGTACTGCGTATCATAAGGCTGTAAACAAATCCTCTGTTTACAGAAGAGGCAGGTGGTGAATGCTGTCAACAAGACTTCTTACACCTCCGTGGAAATGCTAAGTTAGTAATTGCCCTAGTTCTTAGGCAAGTTGTAAATAGTAAGTATATGAGAAAGCATATATGTGAAAAGTCAAGAAAAGAGGAATAAGAAAATCACAGATATGTAAAAATAAATCTTTCAGATATCAACAGGTTTAGTGGCTATTCCATTCTACATGGTTTTTATAGTTACAGTAAAATTACTGAAAGAGGGGGGTAAGTTTGCAGCATCAGAAGTCTTAATCTGAAAAACCTTCCATCAGCTGTACTACTGGCTTCATGGCCTCGGGAGGTTATCTGCTGACAGTGTGATTCTGGAAACTAGAAATTGACTGCTGCCCTTCAGGTCCAATCTCATATACCCTGTAATAGTTGGGATGGGGGAACCTGTGGGAAGAATATACTGCTGTCACTCAACAGTGATCTTTCTGGCTAATTAAAGAGCTGATGAGCTCTGAAAAAGAACCCTGTCATCCCCCATCAAATAGAACAATGCTACATATTACATGAGTCCTAAGGAAAGGCTTTTAAGTGAAAGAAAGAAAAATCGAAGGTGGGAAAGTAAAGCCACCACAGGGTTAATGGATGATTCCAGCAGAGGCAGATAAAGGGATGCTAAACATGGTGCTGTTTTTCCCTAGCTTCCACATCAAAGTTTTCATATGTGTCACAGAGATTTATACAACTGAAATTAACACTGCTGTGGGTAGAGGCTTCCAGATTTATTCTTGCTTTGGGAAATAAAATATGTATCAGTCTCTAGGGTGGGGCTCTTGTTATATTGGGTGTTAAATGACCATCTAATGAAAATGAAAGAACCTTCCTGCAGAACTTCAGATTTAAGGGTGCAGGAAAACAAACATAGAATAATTAAAGTACTTTCACAGGGTGAAACAATTCCTCAGTACCATTAGCTGAAACAGAAACCATGCCTCCTGTCAAACTATATTGGCCCTGTGGTATCGTGCATTCTAGATATGGGAAGTATAATAAGTAGGAATTTTCATTCTCAAATTATTAGGCTTTTTTTTTTTCTAATTTTCAGAGTTACAGAATAAATTGTATCTCCTCTCTTCCAAAATGCAGAATTATCTATTCTATTTGTATTACCTACTGAAGTGTCATGGCCCTCTAGGCTTCATTCCAAAAAATTACCATTAACTATTAGCATGAATCAACTGGACAAGACAACAGTATAGAAGAAAACAAGGACTATTTGTGATATTAGCACTGCAGCTCTGTTAAAATAAGTAAACCGTCATCATGTTAGCAAGCAAAATGAATAGACAGTCATGTACCTTTTTGCTATAAGTAGCCTTGTAAATATGTGTTAACTGATTTTAAAAATCACAAGGCTAAAAAAAACCCAATTTACGCAGATGAACAAGCCAGCACTACATGGCTTGAGCCACATGCTGCAGTATACTTCAGTGTTAAGAGGGCTGAATTGCTCCTACTGTAGATCTCCGTTTCTGCTCAAAGCATTTAACTAAAGGAAACACCACAAATCGTGAAAAGCCTCTTCCTTACTCTTCTCACGCACCTTCTTTGAGGTACCTACCATTTTTGAGTCAGAGTGAAGGCCAATGGCACAACTCATAAAATGAGAAACTATCCTTATCTAAGAGATTAAAAACTGGATAAAAGCTCATGAAACATAAAACTTATGGCACTTGTCTCCATTCATCTTGCATTTCTGCTTGAATGTTGGAGGAATGAGGGTAGAGGATTGAAGACAGTGGGAGTAAAAAAACTCTGCCCTAGGTTAATTTATGACTAGGGTTTGTATGTTCACTAGTTTTTGAAAGCACTACCAACTTGCCCAAGAGGATCAAGTAGTCAAAACATCTTGTGTCATAAAGTCGTAGAAACACAGAATGCGCTAACTTCAAAGGGACCCATCAGGATCATTGAGTCCTACTCCTGGCCCTACGCAGGACATCCCAGGAGTCACACCATGTGCCTGAGAGTGTTGTCCAAACACTTTTTGAACTAAGATGGGCTTGGTGCTGTATAGTAAATAGTGAACAACAGACTTAAAGAATTGGTGAGATGTGGCTTCTCAGCCTATCTGACAAAATATCTATTTGCCTTACCTAACTTGAAAATTGTCTTCAGCATAATTTAAGCTCACCCTTCTGGAATTACTGGAAAAATAATTTTTCCACCCAGCTTGTCTTAAGTGCCGCTTCTACTAAAAATCTTGCCAGGAGTCTTTAGTTACAGTTTTTAGAACCTTCCTCCCCATTATTGCTAGTACCATACTATTTTGTTTGCGCTAATACGGATGTTTATGATTAAAAATAAATCTTGTAAACCAGTCATCCTAGTTCTTAAAATCTACACTGCACTGTGAAAGGCTGTATTTGATTTCTATATGTAGGACAGATATGTTCCATACATCCTGTAATATTCTTATTGAAGCTGAGCATTTTCCCCATTACAGTTGCCTTCAATGGATTCATTAAAAACCATTTTAAAACCAGCAACTGATAATTTTTGATGTGGAAAAAATCTTTTGAAAACATACAATTCTAATTGTTGGTTTAATCTAATTTTTCATCTGGTAAAATAATCATTCATAATTTTATGAACACCAAAGGCTCAAGGTGTTTTTTCAGCCTTCATGAAATTCTTGATTTTGTTTCTGTGAAATATAGAAAAGTTGTTTTACTGCTAAGGCTGTTCAGCCTTTTGTTTTCTTTCTATTTCCATCACCACAGCACCTCTATTTTGCCCTTCAACACAAAAAGCTGTTTAATTTCCATCCATGCACTGAAAAGTCTAACTGGAAAAGATTTTTATAAATTCTTGTGCTTAACATTTCTTCTTCTCTTCAATTTAAAGTCAGAGATTTTAGAAAGTACAACTAGTAAAGTCACCATGAATTATTTAAATATGAATAAACCCCATTTTTTTCACTTACATTTCACTTATACATAGAAAGTATATGCCATTTTTAAACAACTGAGAGCTCAAAAGTGTTGCTTGTCACTGTCGAGGGTGTAAAGAGATGTAATGTACACAAGTTTGAAGTCTGCAAAGAACTTCTGTGCAAGCCTACAGAGCATGCACTAGCCAAAGTCTTCTGTTTAACAGCCTCTGGTACTGTTTTTATGTATATAAACTCACTATTAGCTTCATATTTTGCCATTATTTCTCAGAAAAACAGATGAAACATTAAGGCTCATGCAAGACAAGGAGGTGATCCGAAACAACCAGCACAGCCTCACTTATGGACAAATCATCCCTACCCACAGGGGCTGGCGTTGGAACTAGATGGTCTTTAAGGTCCCTTCCAACACATGCCATTCTATCATTCATGAAACTAAAGACAAAGGATTTGTTTGATAAGGAAAAATGATGGAGGCAGGCTCTTTAAAGTAATAGTATAGTATAAATTACACTGTGGCTCTGGAAGTGCTTTGATATTAAACTGTTTCTCAATCACTTCTGCAATGTAGAAGAGAGTGGTCCTTTTATTAGATTGAGTATGAATATCAACAAAAAGTGCATGGGATTAAGGGATGGGACTACCCTAAGAACTTTTCTAACATATTTTTCTTCATCTATTGAGCAATTGGGTAAAAATTCTGCATAAGCAGTGCCCTCAGTGTTCAGTTGTCCTGAAAGTAGACCACTTTTATTTCATATGGTAGAGGTCCTTGCATGAGAACCTGACATTATGCTTTCTGTCCCTGTCAGCCACCACCATCAGGCCCCAAGATTCAGAAGGAGTATTTTTAGTAGAAGTGTCAGCAAAACCAGGAGATCTGGAAAGGTCTGATACCTTTTTTGTAGTGAGGTACAGAGCTACTGCCCTGACAACCGTAATGAGATGGCCCGTCATCTTTTGCCAGCTCTTTGGACAAGAGGGTACTCAGGACTTAAAAAGCAACAGAGGACTATACAATTGGAAGATGAGCGAATGTTGATCAGTAAGGTAGCCTGATCTACCAAAACTCAGGCCAGACAATTCAATAGCTTTAGCGACATTTGCTCTTTTTCTGTAAACAGTCCCCTAGGTTTAAGTGGATCTCCTCAGACTGTCTTACAGAAGCAAAGCAGAATATGGCCCAGGAGAGAATTTCTCTTAAATCTCCACTTTATTGCTAAGTTCTTTTCTTCTTGGAGCATGTTTAACACCATAGGGCTACATTTATATTAAAGGAAACTTTATACCATGATGGAACTGTGTAAACAAACTTCAAAGGCATATCCTTAATGTTGAAAATGTTCGCCACGGATGGACTGCTCTTCTCTCTTTCTAATAAACAAGTCTGAAACTGCTTTGAGTTGCAAAAGGAGATAGATTTCACATTGTAAAAAACCATTTATATTATGAAGACAACTGCTAGAGAAGATTTTTGGCAATTTCAATGGCATGTGCTTGCAGAAGGAGAATAGGATGTCCTGGCACAGAATGGAATCTTAGAAACATTTCACAAAATACTTATTTTTTAAGTTTTCCTAATACTGATGAAACCTGAGTTTATGGGAGAAACTAATACCCTAAACAGTGGTGTTTTTTCCCACTGTATATGATCCATAATACTTAGAAATTAAACAACCGAAGCAAGAACCACTTAACAGCAATCATCCAAGAAAAGGAATTGGCACAACATAGCATCAAAGCCCCACTGGAAACACAGGATAGGAAGTCCTGGGCCACTTGATAAAAATCAAAGGCAGAATTGCCATTGACTTCTGCTATATCAGAATTTCACTCAGCATGAACTTAGAGTAAGCAAAACTAAATTATGTGTATGATAACTAGACCAAGATACTGTAATTTACACTTGTGAAAGTGCCATGCCACTGACACATCAGCATATGTACAGTGCAAATTCCATTTGTATTTTAGTTAACGTAGATAGTTGCAGATCCCTCCATAAATTACATGAAGAGTGAAATCGAAGGCGAGTGCAGCTAAAGATAGAACTGTAGCAAAACATCTGCATGAATCGTTTCTGCACTCAAGGTTTGTTTCTGTAGGACACAAACAGGTTATGCTCACACAGATCTTAGCATGAGTTCTGTGTTATCCAAAGAAGTGCAGAACTGCTGAACACGTGGCATTTCCATAATGCTGAACTCAAGAGTTTCAACTTCCTTTGTATTTATAATCTAAATACTAAGAGACAACTCAAAGTCCATCATTATTGTGGGCAATCTTAAGTACACTTCCACAGCAGAAGTGGAGGCAGACTACTTAGAAGCCCAATGCTCAGAAAAGAGGATGTAACTGCTCAGTTTTGTCATCCAAAAGGAGATCTCTTCTTTGAAGAAGATCTCCCTAATGAAAAGGATCTCCACCAGTCTTGAAAGGGTACTTAAGATAGCCCACAAAATTTACTAGTTTTGTAAGAAGAACAAGTGGTAAAAGTGGATAACAGCTTAACCTAAGATTTCCTCTGAGGCAACTGTGAGTTCTGCCATTCCTATTCAAGAAAAAACTATTTTCGCAGGGCTGGAAAAAATATAAGGGTATAAAAAGCCTTCCATTGTAACATGGAAATATCTTAGCATTAATTAACACCAAATCTACAAAATCATAGCATATATTTGCTATGTTGCACAGAAGTCCACCATTTATACAAAAATCCATTCCATATATAAAATGAGGTTTGAACATACTGCTGTATAAATAAACCTCTTAAGGGAAAAAGTTTGCTACAAGTTTATATACCATGACCAATAGTCAAGTGAAGAAGAATGGAACTAATAAAAATGTGCCAGTTAACTTCTTTTCACCTCCTACTTTTGCCAGATTTTACCTACATTTTATTTGCTTGCAGAGCTGTACTGCAAATATTTTCTGTGTGAGTAGTTGCAAATTGTCAGGATTTGCAGGCTAAGATGCTTTGGCTAAGAACTGTTGGCAGGGATAGGCTTGGCTTTGGAACTCATGAGCTATACCATGCAGGCTGCTGCTTTAGTGTATATCTTAAGCTCTGAGGCTTCCTCTTTTTTCCACAGATCTGCCTATCCAGCTCTCTAACATTTGCTTTTCTGGTGTAAATACATCATATAAGCACACTCTGTGTTAGCCTGTGAATTTATTAACCGCATTATGGAGCAAAAATCAGAAAGAGGGGGTTTCAAAAACAAAATCACCATGTAGTACCTACATCTATTAGAGACGCACATGGTGAACATTCCACTGTATTCCAATATGAGTGTTACATCTTGAAAACAATCACACTAATAGGAAACCCTGTTAAAATATTTTCCCACCACACAACCCTCCAGCCGGAGACTGTTTCATGCAATGGTTTCACTTTTTAGTAATGATATTCTTAGCAGTCCCATTGTTCTAAACTAGTCCCACAGATATCTAATTTTTAGCCGGATAAACACACTATTGTAACATATCAGAATTTTAACCAGAAAATTTCTCTCCAACTTTACAGACTTAAGGGCGCTATGTCACCATATGTGGTTTCTTGCATATTTCTGACTACTGTATTCTAGAACTGAACAAACTTTGTCACACCAGCCCTATCAATGACAGATTTCCACTGCCTGGGAGTGTTTATGGGCAAGAAATAAGCAGTCTGTTTTAACTCATCAGAAAGTGAGCCTAATGAATAGGCTTAAAGCCTCATCTGTTTACTAGTATTTTATTATTTGTTAAACTGTCTCATGGTCAGCGCTGTTCTCACCACTGTACTTAGCTAATGCCCTATCAACATTTCCACTAGAAACCCTTTTTGAGAAGTCAGTGGCTTAGCTGAAAATTTACAATAGTAGTGCCGACCTAGAATACTAGTTCCCAGATGTGGTTTGAATATTTTATTAGAATTTTAATATGAATACATGTATATGAATGCTAGTGAGGAATGTTAATGGTCTTATTTAAACCAGACAGTCATTGTGCAAGTTTCAGCTCCCTATGATTTAGCCAGTGCACCTTGGGCTTCTGGGGCAACCTGTATTATTTCAGTTTCCACGTTCTTTGAAACAGTGAGGTGCCTTAAATCAAAATGCAGAGTTCTGCTATCTGCTTGAAACTGGGCCCAAGTAGGCTCACAACATTCATGAACACTGCAATGGGCCAGTTCAGACAGCACTGCCAAATTCGCAGCCGTTGGGGACTTCCTGATGTTTGTTAGTCCTATTCCAGTGTCATGCGGTATGCAATATGAGCTGCTTCTTGCTGAGTGTGAACTCCAAAGTGGCGTCATGAGCCCTCTGGGGAACGCAGACCTCATCCTTTTTATTAAGGACCTGGCTGGGACCCATCACACATTCTGCCCACTTCTTATTTAAGAAGAAATATCTATGTGCTCTTTCCTTGCCTCTTTCTTTAAAAATTAAGTACTGTCATCACTTCTGAATACTTTCCTCCAACTACCAAAACCAGAGCCTATCAGGAAACTTCTTCAACTTTTATAGGCGCAGAAATATTTAGGAAAATGATGAACTGCAGCCACAGTGGTCCAGTCTGACTGGAGGGCTGTACAGGCCTATAATGGCACATTCATCACAAAGCAGAGGCAGCTCAGACTAACAGGACCCTTTGACATCCCTTCTCCATGTTAATCTGCATCTACTGAATTTTCAGTATGAGCAAATGGTTTTGAAACTACTGGTTTTCATGAAGCTGCTGGACAAGCAGCTGTCTTAGGGATACCGTGATTTTCTCCCCAAAGGTGCCCCTGACACAATCCAAGCATGAGCTACCACAGATCCAGCAAAGGGCAACATGGCTCATGAAGGGTCTAGAAAACGTGTGTTATAAGGAGCAGCTGAGGCAGCTGGATTTGTTAAGTCTCAAGAAGAGGAAGCTCGGAGGGGACCTCATTGCTCTCTACAACTCCCTGAAGGGAGGTTGCAGTGACGTAGGGGCTGGTCTCTCCTGCTGTGTCTGCAGCCAGAGGACCAGAAGGAATGGCCTAAGACAGGGGAGGTTCAGATTAGATATTAGAAAAGAAATTTTCATTATTAGGGTGATCAGGCACTGGAATAGGTTGCCCACCTGGAGGTGCTTTAGAGGTGTCTGGGTCTGTCTCTGGGTGATGTGGTTTAGTGGTTTTGGGGTTACAGTGGCAGTGCTGGGTTGACAGTTGGACTGGATGATCTTAAAGGTCTCTTTCAACCTTGATAGGTCTATGATTCTACGATTTGGGTAATTCTCAATATGTGGCTTTTGCTGATGTGAGGATTGCAAAATGAGTCATTCATTTCATTCTTCATTTAACTAGAAAAAACACGGCTCAGTAAAACAGCGTTCCTATAAAGGTGCAGTGACACCTCAAACCTTTTTCCTTTGGAAAACAGTAGCATTAGTAAGGACACTGCTTAATGTTATAGTGTTTGAGCCCTGATTCTGGTTCCAAGATCAAAGAGATGACAAAAGCTTAGGCAGGAGTAAGGTAGCATCAGGTGATGTGAGAAACAAGCTTCACATGGGGATTCTTCAGGTACTCCTTGTCACATCACATAAAAGGGAGGACCCATGATGCTGTTTTGGAATATACCTTTATCAAGACCCCTTTAAGTACAGAGTCTCATCTAGGCAATGTGTCTCTACTATGGCAAAGCATTTAATCTTTGCCATGGCCCTATTTCCCAAGTGCAAATAGGAAGCAAATCATAGCTGAAAGCCAGACAGGAATGTCAGGAACATGGGTCTTGAAGCTAGAGGGATTCTGTCACATTGCTTTGTGACTACATGATATACAGACGATTCAGAAAGTAGAAGCTGTTATACAGCCCAACAAAAAAAATCTGTATTGGAAGGAAACTAAAGGAAATGAAAGAAAAAGAGGGTCAGTTTAAAAGGCTAACTGAATATAAATATCATGTTTGTAAAATAAAATAGCTGCTGAGTTAGATCTTCAACTTTAGTTCTCAGCAGATGAGAGAAGCTGAAGTGCTCCATTCTGCCAGGCTTGCTTGGACACCTTTGCTGTTTAAGGCAGCCACAGAGGAGCAGTTGCATTCTTACCCTGAAAAGCAGGGCAACCACATGCTCTGTGTGAGACTGTTGCGCAATACTCCAACAGCAAGCATTGGGAGCCCATCCGAGTTATGGGCCCACGTTTTGTAATCCTGGTTCACAGGCTATAAATAAACATGTAATTGATCCCTCTTCACAGAACAAACTAGATGCCTTCTGGTGTCAGCTTGAAGTTAGGAATAAATTTCTTATTTTCTTCACAAATATTCAAGGGTACTTGACCAATTTTAGTTAGTAAGGGCAACGCCATTTATTTATTTATTAATAAATGGATAATGGAGTTAAATAATGATTTCACAGGCTTTTTTGCAATGCTTTTCTAATCTTTATCTTTTCTTACTCATAAATTCAAGATATTAATTCCTATTTAGTTGTGGCTTTTTGACCCTCCTGATTACCTGCTTTTCAAATCTTAGAACTTTTTTGTTATCCTTGACTTCATGCAAGGCATTTTCTGAAAGAGCCTTGGACTTTGGTACAGTCTGAACTAGTTGGAAACAGATCTCCTTGCAGGTGCACATCAGAAAATCCAGTTGGTTTTAAGCATTTGTGTAGACCACTGGTGGTGTGCTTCATGTTGTTGATGTTCAGTGATGTTTGGTGATATTCAAAGAGAAGTGTTAGATACCTACTTCACGTGGTAGGAAAAAGTATTAGGAAGAACAAATGTGTAAAATTTAAATGCATTCAAGTTGAAACTCACATACTTTTGTATGTAAGGGATGTTTGTCCCTGGAACAAACTCCCTGAGGAAATAAAACCTGCAGCATCTCTTTGTATCTTTCTAAAGAAGTCTCGATGCTATAGTGAAAAGCATTATTTTGTTCATGAATTACAACTACATGTAATTACATAATTTGTGTCCTTTTGGGGTCATCAACCATCATTTTCCCTTTTAGATTTAAAGTCTATAAATCTTACGCATTTGTGATAATATGGATGATAATGATAATAATAATAATAATAATTTGGTGTTTTAGTGAATGGTTAGATTCCTGTGAGAATGAAGGGTTTTTTTATGTTTTGTTTTGTTTCATTTTATTTGAGGCACCACTTTATCTTATTAAACTTGTTTATGTAAAATAAATAGGGTGCCTTTTTTAATGCTTTTATGTTAGTTACTCAGCTAGCATTTCTCCACAACTTTCCAAGTAGGCTGAGCATAATTTAGATTGGAATGATAGCCAGTTACTGGGTATAGGATATACCAAACAGACTCTTTCTATAGAGGAGGGAAGACTTTGCATCTGGGTTTGTACCACGTAGATTTTGGACATGCAGTGCAACCACAGTGAAGTACTGGTGGGAGTTGCAATGTGAAGTGAAATTCTGAGCCCAAACAGAACTCTCAACAATCAGCGAGTGCTCTAAAGAAGATTTTCATGGCAGATCTGAAGATTAATCACCAACACAATACCTCTCAGGGGACAAGGCACTCGGAAAATAGGAATAAAGTGGAGTGTTCTCCCTTTACAAAAAGGGAGCAGAAACACTGGGAGCCTTGTCTCAGGATATATGGGAATCATATTCCCATAGTAGAAGTAGTGAGCTTTTGAGCAGAATCCACTCCATGCCTTAACAACAACCCTGTTAACCAGCATTACTACTCTTTCTGCTATTGCAAACAATTATAGCAGGTCTGGAAAGAAAAGTAAGGGAAAACAAACAATCAAGTTTATCAGTCTGTTTTATTTTATCTCTTTCAGTATAATTGCTACTACAATGTACATACTCTGAGCAGTATATAAAATGTTTTAATGACCAGGACAGAGGGTTACTAGCTAAAGGACAATTAAGTGGTTACCTCCTAAGTCGCCTGTTACACATTTACGTCTGGAGGGAAATTGTACTCTAAAGTCTAAGCCTGCAAAGGGCTCCTTGGCAACACAGAGCGGTGATCTGCCTAATCTCAAGCATCCTAGGGCCAAAGCATAAAAAGAAACCTTGGCCTTGTAATTCTTTCCATGGCAGTGCCCACCTGCCTCAATGCCTGGAGGGATTCACAGCAGGTGACACAATGAGCAGGGACCATGGTGTGTCGTAGATATCAGTATTTGGTAGGGCACAGATGCTTTACCCTGGCTGCAGGGCAGCAGGATTGGTGGCCTCCCCTCCTGGAGTGAGGTACCTGGAAAAGGTATCTTCTCCTCTTTCTTTTTTCAACAAACAAGGATTAGTTGTTTAATCCTTCCTGAAGAGTTCACAGGAGGATCTGATGGTACTCCTTATGTTTCAGGAATCCCCCAATCTGGAAACATACTGGAAAGAGCAAGAAATGGCATGTTTGCCCTCAGAGCTGTGCTTGTCTAGGACCTTCTTTTTTACGTCTGTTGCTGTTACTGCTGAGGTGCCCCCAAAGACTTTGCACAGTCACGTTCGGAGGCTGCATGCAGCAGAATCTGCAAACTTGACAAAACACATATGCAAAGAAGGTCCACCATGTGTGACATTTAGCATACTAGAAACTTCTCAGTTATTTCAGAATGTGCATTAATCCTTCTGCAGTGCAATAATTTGAGGCTGAAATCAAAATACGACAGAGTGAAGTGACAGTCCTGATGGAACATTTACACTGAGTTGATGGCTGTGAAGAGGAAGAGAAGAGGACGAGTACCCAGAACCTGACGCCGAAGTATCTCTGTGAAACGTCACTATTTTGGTCCTTAATCAAGTACACACTGTAAAATTATAGGTGAAATAAAGTGGAATATCTAAAGATGCATTTCCTTAGATACAGTCTTAGAGCTGCTGACTATCATGCGTCTCATTCCTTCTTTATCATTAATCACCCAGTGGCCTCAGCACTTCCCACTCTGGGTTCAGTATCTTCTTTATCATCCTCAAGAAAATCTAACAACAGCCAGCTTAGAGGCTACACTGGGAGAGAAAAATAGATATTTTCATTTACTGGCCTAAATAAAGGAGACGTTTGAGTACAATTAGACATGTTGGAAGGCCACCCGAGATAAGACAGGAAACCCTGTCTAGTAAAAGTATCACTACTAATGATGGCTTCATTTGAAAGCCTGGAGTTGTTGTAAGAGGAGAGAATTCATATTCCAGGACAGCCAGTAGCCTTGTGTATGAAATAGGCATATAAATGATAGAACCAAAGTTGCATAAATATTGTAACCACTACTAATGTCTTTGGTGATCATAGTTTTGCTGAGCTTGAATATTTAAGGGTATTAAAGAACTGGCTACCAGAGCCAATCTCATTTGAAAACCCAGTGAGGCTACGACTAATTTGCAAATCCCATTGAGCTTCAAGAATGAGAAAATTAGCAACCTGCTTAGTGCTGTAAAATTAAGTTTCTGGGCATATCCAACAGCAGATTTTTGGCTGTTTAGAAATTTTAAAATAAAACATTTAAACAGGATTATGCAAAAACTGAGAAGGAGGTTAAAAATCTTTCTGACAGACAGGTTCTTTATGGCTGTAGCTCTGAAGTGGGTCTATGACATCACCTATGAATTTCTCACATCCATGCTTAGACCTGAAAGCTGGGCATGTTTAGATCTGAGTTTTTTAACTGAATGAAAATGGTATATTCCAAGCTCCCCTACCTGTTCCACATAAAATGAGGAGAGTTTTGAATGTGTTAATCCTGTTTAGTAAATATTTAACCAGGCTTACTAGTTCTGGGCATTGAAAAATCTGGATTCAAACAAAATCGCAAAGTTCCTTTAGAAACCCTAACAAGTAATGGGATCTTTTCATTGCCTGTTTGTTTCTGAGGGTATTTTTCCTCCAGCATTTAGTATCTACTTCGTTTACACCAGAAGACCCTTGGTGAAGAAAGAGGAGATGGAATTTCACATTATTTATTAAAAAAAATTTAAAATATTCCTTTGAAATGTGCATAATTTTAGGGCATAGGGTTCCTGGAAGAACTGTTTGACTATGGTACAAATAAGAAAGCAGACCTATGTTTTGTGTCCTAAGGGTTAACTCTTTCTCAAGGGAAAACAAAAGGATGCTCTGAACATAGGTAGAATTGCTATTGCTGTGCTGGGGAAACATAGAAAAGACTTCTCTTGATCCCAGTGATGGAAGAAATGCCCCTGGATCAGACAAGAACGTAGGCATTGCTTTTCTCTCTTTCTTGAACTCTGAGGCAGCCAAACTGTCTGCTTACACAGGCAGGGGATTGCACAGAACTCCCTGTCTTCACTTCCGTAACCAGGTGTCACCTCAGGCTAGGAATACATACCCTAGGAAGCTCCTTGAGCTGCTTCCATACTTACATTGAGGCTCTGCAGTATCCTAAATCAGCCAAAACCTGCAGGGTACAAGCTGGCCTTGAGTGTTATGTTTCAAATAACACACAACAGTATTCTTTCAGAAGGGACATCCTCCCTTCTGTAACTGTGTCATTCCTTCTGCTATTAATGGGAGCTGCTAAAGAGGGAGGATAAATCTCAGAAAACAGTGACTACAGCGTGACGCATGTCCTCACTTAAGCAGCTAGGCAAGTGCAGTCTGCTTTTTCTCTCTTCGAGGGCCACAGAGCAGCTGGAGGACATTATTATTTCCCAGGGCAATCAGAAGTGAATCCAAAGGTCCAGCAAATATTTTCTTTTCACCCTATACTGGTTTCACTACCCAACTCTAGTGAATTTTTAATTCAATGTTTCTAAAAACCTGAAAGGGAAAGTACTGCCATTATTGTGATTACAAATTGCCATTGATGTGAAGTCGAAACGCAAGCTGTACTGGAAGTTGTAAGCATCATGAATTTTCACCTGTCATAAAAGAATACAATGGTTTTTAAGTATCAGGGAACAAATGAGAAATTTTCAAAACTTTATATTTTTTTATCCCACAGGAAAATATTCAGGAGAATGGAAGCTCTCAATTGAAGCACCAGTTCAGGACAATATTTTGGGGATCTCTCCAGTCCAAAACTTGATTTTCTAATCAAAACTAGAGAGAAACTGAAGGATGTAATGAAAAGAGTGTGATAGAAACCACAGAATAGCAAAAAGCAACTTAATCATGGGCAGAGAAAGTTGTTGACTAAAGACTCTGCTCAAGTTAATGTTTACTTTTTACATAAACATAGGTGTTTTCACCTGGATAAACCTGTAATTGTCTCTTTTATGCATCTTAAGCATCCAAAACTGCAATGACAAGTCACTTTTGATTGGCTTTTTCTTTACCTGATGTTATGAATAGAGCTTCAGGGAATCTTGTATCTGTGACAGGAACATTTATGAAAAGTTTACAAGTTTCATGATACAAGAACCGTGTTTTCTGCCCAACTCTATGGCAGGGCAGGTATTTAATTTTTGAATTGAAAATTTATTACGGCATGGCATTTTTTCCCCATACGAAACCCAAAGATTTTCTACAAAAAAAAAAAAAAAAAAAAAAAAAAAAAAAAAAAAAAAAAAAAAAAAAGGCCAAGTGAGCCTTATCAGAAACCAGGATGGTCATAATTATGATTGTCAGGATCCTCAAAATTAATTACAATTTCAAGCTGTGACAGAGCCTAAAATAGCAAGAGCTGCTGGTGATCCAAAAATCACTCACAGCATGTCCAAGCTAGTATTTGGCAGAGAGCATATGCAACTTAAAAAAAGAACATAACCCTTTAGGCCTATGCAAGCAATTAAGCTTTTTGTGGAAATGTCAGGCCGTAAGTATGAAAAGACCTTTCAATTGTTTATGCACAACTTTCCTCTAATTAATGGGAACGATTTTAATTTTTGCGCCTTCATTTTTCAAATAAGACCAGATGGGCTTAAATTTGAAGGGCAGCTGTTCTGTTCAAAGCAAAATAAAGAAAAAGAAGGAGATGATTCTTGCCAAGTCAGACTCCATGATTCTTACAGTGAGGGGGTACAAGTAAATGCCAATCAGCTTAGCAGCATTGAGAGATACGTAAGGAACTTAGCCTGAGAGCTCTGCTGACGACGTAAAACAAGAAGACATTTCCAGAAGTGTCTGTCAAACAAAGTATAAAAATAATCAGAGGCTGTTGGCAAAGTTACTGTGACTCTAGCTGATGTTCAAGTGGATGAAATTAAACAGCACTTTGATAAAATTAATTTCATTGTTGCAGTGCTTCTTGCTAATGTTCTAAATGCAGCGATCAGTGAGGTAAAAATAAACTATATGACCATGTTTTATCAGAGCTACCTCAAAAAACTAATGGGGAGGATTTTTCTTTCTTCGCACAAGCTGTTAAATCACTGCTGTCATATTAACCTGTGCTTTCTCTGCCACTCTCCACCTCTCTGTCTTTCATGTGGAAGACAGCGACCTATTCCTCCTCTGTCTCCATCCAGTTTTCCTACGCCTCTGAGCCTAAAACAATGCACTTTAAGTCTTGACCACGATGACCCCAACATTGAATAACTACAACATAGGTCAGTAGAATGCAAAGAAAATGTCACCTAGTGAGTAGGCAAAACCACACATGTTGTTCCTGGAGTCTTGCCTTGGCTTGAATTCTCTAGAAGAATGCTAAGTCAGTCTCCTGACTTTCTAGGCTTCAGTATGTAAATTGAGATCAGTGTTTATTCAAGCACTGGAGAATGAGGAGGTTGCACTAAATGGTAGTTGTTTAAAATCCTTGGGTAAGAGACTACTTATATAAATGCTATGACACTGACAATCCATTTATAAGAGGAAATACATAACACAATGTCTTTCAAACATTTTCATGCAGTTCTGCTAAAAAAGAGCCAAGATGTAGGATCTTATTTAGATTTTTGGTAATGTGTCATCAAATGTTATTGTGTTATTTGGAGCTCTTTCTAGAATTTAGATGAGTTATCTTGTTCACTTTGCCTCTGTTTTCCCTTACATCTGTGGTCTGTCTTATCTGTTTGAATTACAAGCTCTTTGCGGCAAGGACTACTGCGATGTGTCTGTGGTACCTAACGAGTTAATCGTATTTTGGCCTTGTTGGCTCTGCCTTAACACATAGTGCTAAAAATTAATCAATTTGGTGCTTAGATTTACAACTGCAGTTTGATGGAAAGTTAGAGTCCAGGAGACAAGTGATATCCTCTTACACTGGCAGAGCCTGCAGGAAAGTGTTTCTCTCAGTAGGTCAAAGCAAGAAAAAAAAAAAGAGTGAGGGAATACATGTGATGTCAGTGCTCCTGCAATATAAAGCTAAGACAGAAGCATACATCTCCAAGAAACAAGTAATAAATGAGCACTAAGAATATCAAATAGATCCCGTTGGTTCCGTGTGTTGATTGCAGTCTTTGTGAACACAGCCTCTAAGTGTTATCTTTCTCTTCAACTCCCACTGAATTTTTTTCCTTGTTCCCATTTCTTCCTATCACCTGGTGTATCTTTATTTTTATATATGAGAAAGCTGAATATTAAAAGCAATCCAGGACACATATACCAATATTTATCTGATGACAGAAAAAGAGGGCAATAATGAGTTATTGTTCATAGCACTACTAAAATTGAAAAAAGATGGGATCATCAGGATTCTCCCTGTAACATGGCAGCTGGAGAAGGTTATGCTTCAAGGCATCTTACGAGACTGGAGCATCAGGATGATGAACCCTTTAGTCCTGTGAGAGCTAACCGCAACTATATTCAGCACTCACATGGGCACACAGGATGATTTGATCTCAGAGGTTATTAATTTCCCCAAAAAATCCAAAGAAATACAAGTTCATAATAGCAATGAGAAGCTGGTCAGTTGAATAAGCAAACTGATTATTGTCTTGAATGAAAGAATTGATGTCAAGGCTGTGTTTGAAATACCACAGCCAATGCAATAGCACAGATTAAAAGCATGACTTGTTCTTGTGGCAGATGGATATAGCTGTGACTGCTGTCTGGAGAGTCTCTTCATTGATGCTGACATTTAAAATGTACTACTATAGGAGGCAGTAGCACAAGTTGGCATTCATTCTGCCAGCTTCGGCACAAGGAGTTTGAATCTGCTCTAGAAAATATGTCTCACCAAATTCTTAGGTAGGTGTTAAAGCACTGGCTGTGGAGCATCTTCACTCTGCCTGGTAAGGGTCAAATCCAGAGAAGAAAGAGAGTATTCAGCCTTCCTTCCTCCTTGCTTTGTCTGCAGAGACTGCAGAGGAAGGATGCTCAAACACCATTTTGCATGTATGGCTGAGAAGCAACTAGATGGCAATGACTTCCACTCCTTAACACCAGTCCAGCCTGAGTCTGACCTGGCAAGCCCAAAACAGAAATCTCTGTATCTCATTACCAAAACTCTGAACTATCCAACTCATTTGACTTCTCATTGTATAGACTATAAATAACTTGATTCCAGACATTGCCAGGTGGTGCAACAGGGCGAAGGCCACCACAGAGGAGCACGTGCTCTAATCAAGGCCTGTATGTGAAAGCTTGCTTTCAGCTTGTATGTCCAGTGGTTTACATTGAAAGTCACCTGCCAGAGGTGGTATTTTGCTGTCTTTTCAATGGATGTTGGCTGCTTTTTGACTAGGGAACTGTGTTTCCCTCAGGCTTCAGAGGGAAAATACGGTTACACCATCCCCAGGATTAGGAAAGCCAGGGGGCTAAGAAATAGCAAACAAATGCCAAGGAGCTGACTTTGATGTAGTGGTTAAGACTCCACAGGAATTCCAAGGCCAAATCCCACAGATCCTGCTGCTGGCATGCAGAGGAAGCTTTCCCTCTGGCTTCCTCACTGCTCTTAACCTCTTTTGCAGAGGCTGCACAGGCAGCAAGGTTGTGGGACTGCCCTCGGCTCCTGGCCAGCACCTGCATACTGAGCCCTGGGCAGGAGGTGACTGACTGCAAAAGGCTTGCTAAAGCTGCTCCCAGCAGAACTAACATATTCTTCACCCTGAGCTTTCAATCCCAGGAGAGCAGTGGTCTCTCTGCTTAGTGCATTTGTTTACTATCTTCTCGCTAGTGGGCTCCACCTTCAGCGTGTCCTGTGCTCCTACTATGGCAGCTGTAACAGTTTGTCTACGTTGCCCTGCCTGTTACCTTCTCTGTAGCTATGGCTAAGGCAGTGGATGTTGGTGGAGGGATATCTCCTATCATCTTTCCTATTTGCAAAACCTGCAGTCTTTCCAAGGCACATTTCTTTGCAATTTCCTTCATAGCAAACTGATATCAAATTTGCCACCATGGGGTTCGATATCCTGTGCTCTCAGCGTCCAACAGAATGGCTTAGGACACTGCTTTCTTTGTTGGAATCAAGAATTGTATTTTATTTTGTATTATATTCATCCAGCAATGGAAACAAATGCTGTTGTAGTGGTTTGGATCATTTACATGAATGCATCATTCCTGTGGAAGCTATGTAGGTGCCCAATAAAGAGAGAGGGATTCAGGAACCCGGTTAGTAATGGCTAAATTACAGCAATGGTCGACAGTTGTGTCTGCTTTCTGTCCCAGTAGTAAGGTCCCAGAGGACATAGGACTAAGATTAGAAGATGAGAAAAAACCATACAGACAATTAATACAGACACACCTAAAGTATTGCAGTATTAGCAGAGCAAGTCCTGCTTAGGAAGGCTTTTAACAATTATCAACAATTTTTTAGAAAAGAACCTGTGCAGTCAGTTGCTTTCTAATTGCTACAGCAGGCTACCACTGAGAAGAACAAAGGAAATATTTAGCACGTCGTAAATTCTTCTGCAGCCCTGCCGAGTGGCTGGAGTTCAGATTACAAGTTTATAACCAACATTTGAGAGCAATTTCTCCTCCACTTTGAGAAAGTGGGTGGGGAAGCTGTTCGACACTTTCTTCAAATGCCTGAAGTAATGTGTGTCTGAAAGAAACGAGGGTTCAAAATTCTCTTCCACTTGTCTTTTGATTCAGGCTTGAAATGTACTGTTATATATTTAAATGCTAAAAAAACCCGCCTTTGCTAAAAAACAGATGAAAGTGCCATTGTTGTTCCTGTTGCTATAACTATTAGCTTCCAACTTTAGTGCTCTTGTGGGTGATTTGCTGGAATCTTGCGAGCTGATCAGTATTTGCTCCCACCAATACTTAGGGTCTTGCAAATGCTGCAGAGGGATGTGTGCTGGTAACTGGAGGGGAGGTGTTAGTCTCCTCGAGTCGGTACTTAATCATGTCCATGTCTCGTGAATAAGGTGTTGAGGCTCTGACAATTGTAAAGATTTCATGATCTAGCAGAAAATAAGCTGGTGCCCTGGCCGAGACACCGCCCCCCCCACCTTTAGTTTGAGTGCTAGCTGAATTCAGATGTTGCTTAAGTTTCTCCTAGCTTCACAGAGATAGCATATTCTCCCTTTAATGTTAGTAATGAGAAATATTACTGTCTACTCAGCAGCTGCCAGTAACAGTAGAAGAGATGTAAGCAAGAGAATCTGCTGTGTTACTCAGTTTGAAGAGGTTTCAGTGTTAACCCATAACTTTTCTGAACTTCTCTTTAAAGAAGAAATTGTCTTAGAACTTAAATCATGTTAGATGTTTGTCTACATCGACTTTGACATGCTTGCTTCTGGTTTTTGTTTTGTTTGTTTGTTTGGTTTTTTTTGTAGTGGCGTTTGTCAATACTTCAGTGTGTCAGCCAGCATTACAACCCATGTGTATTTGCTTCCCCCGTCCCCAGTTGACTTAAAAATGCAGCAGACTTGGAGCTGAAAAATTCACACTCCCACGTGCCTGTAGCCACATTAGAAAAGAAAATAGAAAAATGAGGGATTAAATGTAGTTCTTAAAAATCACTTTTCAGTGTTCTTTGCAGTACTGAGTCTATGCCCTTTGCTACATGTAATATATCTACATGCAATGTATTTTTTACATTGCTGGCCTGACAAAAAGTTCAGTAAACATTCATATATTCTGTCCTAACAACTTCATAGTGATACATCAGAGACACTGTCAGGATCTCATTGAAAGCAGAAAAATACAGTTGTCCAACAGAAGTCCTCCACCAACCTCCAAGTATATAATTCCAAAATAATACTGTATTTATGAAGCCTACTCTCAGTCACAACTTTCTGGGGATGTATTCCTACGTGAATGAGAGCCATTGGCAGTCTAATCACATTCAACTCTACAGAAGATATAGAAGAAGATATAGAAGCCACTGGCTTAGTAGGGTCTGGCACCGTCATTATTACTCCATAAAAATTAAGTAAGATTAGGTAAACTGTTAAAAATAGTTCAGTGGCGGGAGACACAGAAAGCTTCTGTCATTAGAAGAAAAATCCCAGTACTTGGCCATTGTGGGGAGACTTAAGTGCTTGAAGCAGTGGAATACAATGGAATGGCTGAGGTGCTCTGTAGAAGTCTGTTTCTATTTATGTCTTTCTATCATCAGCTTTGTGCTCTCCACCCCCACACACATTACTCCTCTTCCAATGAATAAATGGAATATTTCACCCATGAATAACAATCTTCTTTCACTAACCTAAAAGTGCCACACAATGCCTTCACACCTGCAGCATTTACAAATTGCAGGTCCTGTGGTCACGAAAGGAACTTAATAAGCACTTCACAGCTGAGATGGCTGTAGGTTAGAAGCAAAATGTTTGGCTGAAACCTGAATTTTACCATTGCAAACCATGTAATTTCGCCAGCCTTTTGCTCCTACGGCCCATGGTCACAGCAAAACTATTTCCGTGACAGTAAAGCTATCTAGAGGGCATATTGTAAATGCATTTACTTTTATAGTTTGTTGCCAGTTTGGTAATCCCTGTTTAAAAGAAATTGCGGAAGTGATTTTAAAGGTTAAGGAAATAGGCAGACTACAGGACTGGACATGGAGGGGCTGCCCCCACCTTCTGCTGTTAAATGAAATGACAGATGGGTGAGACCTTATATCATGAACTGGTACTTCAACAACTGATGTTATTGCCACTCTTTTTTCCATTCATGCTTCATCAGAACTTTTTCTCTTCTTCCCTGTCTGCCCTCACTATTTACTTGTTTTGAAGCACTTGAGTCTCCTGTGGGAGACCCAATCCTGCAAGAACTTAATGTATGGGAAATAATGGGGTTTTACTATGTGTTAATATCATGATATCTACTTGCCTGAGTAAGGCAAGCAAGTTCAGACTGTGCTGATGACCTGATTTTGCTGGTCTTGTCAATCCTACCATTTTCATCTGAATTTAATGTAAAGCAAAGTATGAGTCTCAGGAAAAACACAATAACATTGGCTCCTTTCATTACATTCAAGGGGTGACACAGGACAGTAGCAGAACCACTCAAAGGCTCTTAGATTTTTTTGTTTCATTTTCTCAGATGACCCTAAATTTCTACTTAGTCACCCTTTGTAGCTGTGGCCATATTCTGCAGTGCTGTAAGGGTGAGGGGCAGGGAGTCTTAGAGAGGAAAAGATGGGGCTGGATTAAGAGGTGTCAAACACTTGAGGATTCTGTGTCTGTGTAGAACAACACTTCACATTACACATAGGAACTGGTGCCCAACAAAACTGAAACTGGGAAAAATGTACACATAACATGGGTGACTCTGCAAGTGTGTGAATGTATGCATGGGCACACAAAATGGAAAATATCTATAATAATTAATTGATAGAATATATATTCTTAAGTGTTAGGATTTATATCCATAGCCACACAATATTTAAGTCTGTGTAAAATGTACATTGCATTTGGAAAATAATCACGTACTTGTGCTTCTTGGCACACTATCCCAGCTAACTATTGTAGGCACCAGCAGCCCTTGAGCTTTTCCTCCGAGGAGATGCGGTACAAAGCCAGCAACGGACATAAACCAGTCAGTTCATGCAAAGAGATGAAGCACAGCCCACTGAGAGTTGCAAAAGACTTGTGCAGGAAGGGAGTTTACTCTCCTTTGGGCTCTAGCAGAGCTTGTGAAGGTGCATCTGCTGATGAGAGTCTGGGAAAGTCTCACAGCTGGTTAGTAGGTCGGATGTTTTCACGTCACACGGGACTTTTTGAAGCATTGGATCTTAAGCGATCATGCAGCTTTCAGAAGCTTGAAGTCACCACTGTCTGCATGTCAGCTCACTTTTGCTGTTGCCATTGCTCCAAAACAAAGCTTGTATTAAATGCTTTGAGTCTTGGCATGACACAGATCCCTCAAACCACATTTATCCCATGACTAGTGATGAGTGTGCAGTTCTATTGTTAGAAGCAAACCACTTCAAAACACCAAAACATACGTTTTACACATATTTTCAACCCTATTCTGTGTGAACAGCAAAATCTTTCTTTTTTTAGCTTATTTTTTTAAAGTTTTTAAATCTCCACAATGAGATCTTGGTTGGTTTTTGTCTTAGAGATGGTATCTTTTACATAAGTAAGTGCGTTTTCACATCAGTTCTTTTTCTTGCCAGGCCTAGGAGTTCTGGGTGCAATGTGCTCCCTGAATTAGTTATGATGTCATTAACACCTAAAACCAGGCATTTTTCTGTCCTGATTTAGGTGTTAATGACATCATCATCTGCTACAGTGGAAACAAACACCTAAAATTTAAGCCTGGGTATGTAAATCGAGGAGTAGCTGGTTTTTGAAATACTTTGCTGTAAAGCGTAGTATTTAGTCTAGACACAGATTCTGTTAATAATTTGGGATCACAAATGTTCCGTGTACAGGAGAATTGCTGCTAACCTTTAAGAGAAATGAAAAAAATATTCGAGGTTATAAAATGTTTTTACATACCTGAAAACAAGAACTGCTTGTCAAATAAATAGGAGCATAGTTAACTGACTCATAGGGCAGAGTAATCTGATCTGCTTTATTAAAGTTTATCAAGGAAATATGAATCAAAATCACCTGAAATTCTTTAAAATTTGTAACTGTGACCTCTGAAACAAATGGAGCTATGGCAAGGGAAAAAGCATGAAAAAGAATAATTAGGTTCTGTGTCGTAAAAGTTGTGTTTCCAAAATACTCAGGTAAAGTTTAACCCAATCTTCCACCTTGATCTGGGTGACCGTAGTAGCTTTGGAAATATCCTAAACTGATTTTAAAAACCATCATATTAACAATGATGCAACTTGTCAAATTTATGCAGAAAATAAAGCTATGTGTTTGGCACAATTTTTACAGGTTTTTTTACAAAAATACTTCAGTCATTTTCAGTTCATCTGCCTGCAAGGCACAATCCAGTAGCCACTGGTCCAAATAAAAACCTCAAAACAACTAGAGGATGCCAGTTCAAGAGAAGACCATCTCTGGAGCTCTTGTTGCCAATGGAGCGAGTAGCCTCCATCAGAATCAGGATTCTAGAGTTGGAAAGCAGCTGGTTTCATCAGGGAAAGCAAAACTGTAGAACCCAAACACTTTTCATTCTCAGACAACCTAAACAGGATTATGGTTGTTTAAGTGCAAAAATATGGGCTTTCATTTCATGTGACAGGGCTATTATGTCTACTTTGATCATAGATTTCTGGAAGTGTTTTTAAGGAGATTAAAGGCAATTCCATAATTTACAGTAGAACACATGGTGAATTAGGTACTGTCCTCACATGGATGTTGCTGTTGCCTATCTCTTGGTTCCACTGCTGAGTCTGCTAACCTATCCAAGAAGAGTTTAATGTAATATACATACATAAACCTCTCTCAGGATGGAAGCCAGCAACCCAATGTATAAAGAGTCAGGAAGTGAGAAATGGGAGTTAAAATCCTCTGAGATATAGCCAGGAAGTGAACCTTGGTCACATATCTCTTCGGTCAGAGCTCAGACCACAGTATTACAGTATAAAGGGAGCATAAGAGTGGTTAGAATGCTCCTCCAGCTATTCTAAAGAATTTCAGAAGGTGCTAGTATGTTTTATGGGTTACTGTTCCTTACTGCCGTGTTTTAGGGGTGACTTTGTGCAATGTATTTTAATGAGCCCCTCAAGGAATTTAGTGGAGAGAGTTCCTGGATGCCAGGCAGGGTGAAGTGTGAAGGTGGAAGAGAGCAGCTCAGCTTTGTTTATTAAAAATGAGACATTTTCTGCATATACACAGAAGAAATGTTTTCAAGTTGCTTAAGCATCTTTCAAGCTATGATGCCTCAAGGACTAACTCAGAGAGTTTGCAGAATCCCAGTATTGCGTGCAGGTCTCTGCATTTTTGCCTAAGTCCCTGTTTAAGTCTCCAAGCCCTTATGTGGGTAAGCACAGATTGAGAAAACATGACTGGTTGAACACAAACCTCTTTTTGACAGTGCTTATTTTACCTTGGCGCAAAGTGACACCTACTGTCACTCTACATTTGTATTATTACCTGGAATTTATTTGTGGTGGGCTTATTTTTGTCTAACAGTGGAGCCTAAAATTGTGCAGAAACATCTTGAAAATAAAAAAAATAAAGACAAGACCATCTCAAAAACATCTGTGTACATTAGCCATTAGTATTACTATTGTTCTTGGATATCCTCACAGCAACTGCATGCCTTAAAGGTTCTGGAAATTGATTGATTGTTCCCAAACTACTACATAGTTTTAGTTGATTAACCACATATATTTTTTGCCAATATGTCTGGCTACCTTTTAGAAGTTACTGGATTGCTGGCCATATTACAGAAACAAATTTTTTAGGGATTGGAATCAGATTTGGCAGTAAAAGGTTCAGTTGCAAATTCATAGGTGATCTTAAAATTTCATTTGACATAAAAGAAAACTCTTTGCAATGGAAAAATAAGAGCCTGGATTCTATTTAAAGTGACATCTCCACTTGCAACTTTTTTTTCTTTTTGTAAGCTTTAGCATAAGCCCTCTTAGGGACAGTGCTCACTGAAATTTTTGGTATTTTCCCTGTTCATTTGAGATCATCTTCCTAGGCATGAAGTAACATCCTGTCTTTTGAAAAGCAGAAAAATATCTGTTCAGAACAGCTTCTCATTAAAAGATCTTTTGTCCTTTTCTTTGGCTTTTTCAGTTTTTAATGAGTTGTTTATATATCTCAATGGTTTGAAAAGACAGATGTATTTTATGTAATCTTCCATGTAAGCTGTTTTCATTCACTTATAAATTACTTTACCATATTTTAAGATGCAGTTATGTTTTCATGGAAAAATCATGAAAAAAGTTGTGAGCAGTCTTTTGTTGCCCACCATGAACTTCCAGATAAAGTGGGTATAAATTGCAGTGGGTAATAAAATCCCAACTTATAAATAAGCCACGATTTTATTGTAGAAATAGCAATTAAAACTGTGTTGTTCTGTTTTATTTTTACTCTAAGACTGTAATATATGAGTTTCATTTGGGCAACAGTTAAATAGTTAACAGCACACTCTCTGTTTTGCTCCAAGGGTAGCTCTATGCTCTGAAGTTGGAGACCCCAGACTGCTTAGAGATACGATGATGAACAGCCTCCTTTTAGGGAAGGGCTTCCAGAGCCTACCAGGAATGGCTGTAACCTAGGCATTACAAACTTGTAAGGAACAATGAAAAACAGAGATGCCAAAACGGTGAACCTTGTAACAGATTAAATAATTTAGGCCAGATGCCAGGCTGTATCTCATAGATTTCTTCTTTTTGAAGCAGAGCTTGACCAAAATGGTGTCCCATTTTTTCATCTCTGTAAGCCTGTCCTCAGTTTACCATCAGGTATGCTTTTAACTCTTATAGTTCTGACATGGTTCAGACACAGAGCCTTAACTGCATTTTGAGCCTTAGTCTGCAAGCAAACAAAAGACAAAACAATTGGTTTGGTGGTTTAAACAGATGTGAAAATGTGTGCCTTGTCTGTTGATTTGGAGTACCAATAAATTTGACAGCTGTTTGACCTGTGGCAGAGATCCCAAATGTGACTTGAAAATCACCAGTGTTAATTGGCATTTCTTCTCTGAAACAAGCATTTCATACCAAAGAAGGATCTGTGTTGTTTTGACTTGAAATGGAAGCGGTATCCATAAATATCCTAAGTATATGCTTAAAAACTCAAATGTATACCTACTCCTGGTTGGGAAAAATCAAAGCCTGGTGTCTGTAAGACTCCCAAAGCAAAACACAAAGCAAACCAAGGAATAAAAACTTGCTGTTTGTATTCTCTGGTGGCTGTGGTTAGAAGCTGTGAGTTGTTTCTGATTTTGCTGACTCTTCCTCTCTTCAAATCCTGCTCTAGTTCACGTTATTTTTTTTTTTAATTGGAAGTAGTCAAATCACTCAGCCATAACTGACAGGCTTCTGTCTGTATTGGGCTCAAGTACTGTTTAGATTTCATCTTCATCCTCTACACAGGCAGGGAAGGGAAGTTCAGGGAAGAGAAGTTCAGGGAAGGGAAGGGAAGGGAAGGGAAGGGAAGGGAAGGGAAGGGAAGGGAAGGGAAGGGAAGGGAAGGGAAGGGAAGGGAAGGGAAGGGAAGGGAAGGGAAGGGAAGGGAAGGGAAGGGAAAGGAAAGGAAGGGAAAGGAAGGACAAGAGGTAGTTTGGATTATCTAATTAAGGGCTTGATTTTTCCTAGTGTTATTTTTATTTAATTTAAGCTCATATAATTTGCTGAAAACTCTTCACAATTATCCCATTGTGTTGATTTCAATACAGTCGTGAAAGGGTTGAATTTTGTACAGTATTCTACAGTATCCAGTACACACAAGCAGAACTGATATGCAAACAAATAAATTGAGGAAGTCTACGGTTAATATATATTTATAGAAACATTCTTCTTTATTTAGCAAATTTGTTTTCAGTTAGAACAACTCTCTTCTGCTTCTGCTTTTTGGAAGTAATCCCAAGTTTTCAAACCATCACCTAGCCATAAGGAAGCTGTTGCGAAAAAGGTCCAGGCAATGGACTATACTAGAGAGAGATAAATTCTAAAATCACCACCACATTATAAAAGTATCTAATGAAAATATCACATAGTATGAAGTCAAAAGACCTCTTTGATTCTCTGGCACGTGTATTAAAAGATATATAGATATGCTATAAAATGCTACATGAAATACCTTGTATGGTTCTATCCTTTAAACATATGAATATATTTTATAGTTCAAAGCGTGCTGACCACATATGACATTTCACATAGATACTATTAAATTAGCAAAGTGCTATTGTTTTAATGTGTACTCACTGCATTATTTTTGTTGACTAGAGGATGCAGAGATCAGATTCTGCTTTTGACTCCAGTTTTTCCATGGTCACCAATACATTAGTGTAACTTAAGAAGAAGGTCTTAATTCTCTGTGTGCTATCGATAATGGAAACTGCTCATGAAATTTCAAGTAAAATAAAGAATAGCAGTCATGGTCTTTTCTTTGTTTCTACTGTAATTGTGAGAAGTGGACAAATTTAATAAAAGCAGTTCTGCAAAAAAGCAGTTTGCAACTTCATGATGAAGTTTTCAGTTTTCTTTGCTCTAGTTTAAAGTTATTGTAATAAGAAAAATGTCTGTTTAATACTAAAACATGACTTCTATTCAATGAAGTTTCCCCCAGGGCTAATCTTGGATGTTGAATATGAATTGGGGGGAGGGAACCCCACCTGGAGGAAACTGGGCAAGCTTTCCTAGCACAGATTGGAACTCTGGAATATAGCAACGCCACACATTATATTCACATTCCTTAATTGAAGCTTAATTCCAAAAGGCTGTGACAAGAAAAGTAGAAATACAGCTTCCTTTACTGGTCATGTCTTCACAGACATGAGATGTTAGTGAGTTTCTCTGCTTCTAAGCTTAATCTGATTGTCCAAATGTGATCCTACTCTTGTCCTCAAGACACCAGTCATGACAGTGATGCATGGTGCCTGAAATGGGAATCTCTGCCACAGCCTTTGGCCCGTAATGAGAGGATAAACTGTAGAAGTGATGCAGAACTGGAAAGGGTAATCATCTTTTCTTTCTTTTTGCTCATCCATCACTATGGAAATATCTGAACTATTTTGGTTTCCTTACAAGAAAATATTAATATCTTGCTTGCTTGTTTAATATCTTAATGGCAGAGTCAAAATTTTGGATTGGCCGTTATTTTTGGGGTGGTGGGGTTGTCGCCCCTGAAGATCTGAGGAACAAAGCTGAAAAGGCATCAAACCATGCCTTCCAGAAGATTTGAGGACAAAATTAGGAGGGATATTGTAATAAAAATGAGAATTATGCTGCAAAACAGTGAATCCATTATTCTTTTTAAACACAGAAGATTCAGGAAAATCCTTAGAGACCACTGGAGCTGTAGAATTGTATCAGGATACGTTATTGACTGCTATTGACTGCTATACTTGGTCGCATGCTAATCAGACTATGTATGTTTTAAAACCCATTTATAGTTTAATTTATGACAAATTGCACTACTTGTATGGTATTTAAAGGTGTCACAGACAGTTTGGATGTATTCCAAAAAGCAAGCAATGTTTTCTTCTTTCTCTAAGAATCAAGCAATGCACTTTTCTTTCCTTGATGAAAGATCCTGGCTCAGCAGACTGAGCTGCCTTGCAAAATATATATATATGTCTGAAATACAAGAAGCTTGCACTGACAAAGAAAAAGCAAAAAATAAAATAAAGGCAGCTAGCTTGATGACAAGCTGGCATGTTCAAATTTGAGGCTCAAATTCAATGTGAATCACAACCATGTGAATATTACTCTGTTTCAGAACTGAAGCAGAACTCAGATCCTGCAAACAGAACTATGCTGCCTTGATTTACACACGTGTGTGGAGCACTGCTCCAGTCCATGGGGTTGCTTGCTCATGTACAGAGCTACATGTGGACTGGATTATCTGGGTAATGCCATGGAAAAACTTTTTGATTTTTTTTCCCCCCCTTTCTGATGACTTACTATCATGACACTTTTCCATCTTTTGGAAAGGCTACCAACAGGAAGGACTGTTGGATATTGGGAAAAACAGTTCCTATGAAAATAAAAGCTGGATTTTAAAGCAATATTATGAGAACTATATTTACAGCCCTTTAAAAATGCATGATTGTTTCTAAAGACGTGAGAGAAGGTTGTCAGTAGAAAGAGGTCATCTGTAGTTTCCATGTCTGACTGCACTGGGAGCTGGGGGGAGTAGGCGCAAGGAGAGGGAGAGGTAGAAACAGATTGTAATAATAAAGCCACACAATAGTATTACACATAGAGTTTAACATTAAATAAAGATTGCCCAAATTCCTACCTGCAAATGCTTAGCCTGGTGTTTGTTACACTTCCAAGTGTGAAAGAAAAGCCACAAACATTTATCATGATTGTCAGTAAGGGCCCCTTCCACACCTCTCCCGTGCTCTCGACTCCTTTCTCTGCGTTTCAGAGCTGTCAACATACATGCTTGCTCAGGCCTCCATTTTTAGCCATTAGTGTTTTACAGGATTATTTTACATGGCCTGCCTAAGAAGAAACTGCTTGATTTGAGTAGGCAGGGAAGGGCTTTTAGGAGCTGGGAGCAGTCTGAGCCCTGGCAGCATTCACGACGTCCTCCCTGAGGCTCATACCCATTGAATTCCCCCAGCACACACCGAGCCCTCCATGTGCAGCAACCTTCACTAAGCACTGCCACCTCAGCGAACGCCACACTCCCGCAGCGAGGAGTGTGCTAGAGTGGTCCTAAGCTGCTGAATTTGCTCTGCACTGAATTCAAAGATCCCTTTTTTCTCCTAACTGAGAAATGTGAGAAAGTTCTCTCATCTCTTAGGAAATTATTAAAATGATAATTCGTATTCATGTCTTCCTACCACAGTCTTTGCTCTTTTGTCTTGGGATTCAGTCCCTTTTCACTGTCTTATTTTATCCCTCTTACAGGTTATCAAGGTTTGTTCAGTGACCATTCTTATGTTTTCCCACATTTTATCATATACTTAAATATATAGCACAGTTCTCTCAGAGTCCATCAGCAGGGGGAGTGCTTTAGGAATAAAGTTATTAATCCTCATTATTTTTAACCCAAATTCCAGGCATTTATGCACAGAAAGAGCCTTTTGGGCATCTGAAAATTATGCGCTAGTGAAGGTAGGTTTTTATGTCATGTGGACACAGTGGTGAGACTAGCTCTGGAGGGAAAGGAGAGGCATGTGGAAAGGATTTTAGGAGCATGTAGAGATGATGAGGACTCATTCAAATTCTGTCTCGTTGAAGTAAAATGCAAAAGAAACAGCAGTGAAGGTGCATTTGTCTTCTCTATTATTTCTGAGGAGCAAGTTTCCCCAGTTCCCTTTCTCTCTCCTAAATGGCAGCCATGAGAAGTTGTGGTATCTCCAGGTCACCCACACTCTGGCCCACAGTCATGCTGTGGCAGCTGGAACTCCCCGTGGTGCCAGGCCCTGGCCCAGCACTCATCCAGGGCCACCCTGTCCCATCCTACTGCACATGCCCTAATGGGGGGCACTGCAGCCACATAATCCCAGCCAAAATCACGTCTCCAGCATAATGAAGCTCAGCCCAGCACTTGGTTAGTGAAGGAGCTTCTGCCAGCAGCACCATGTCCTGAGTGATATAGCGTTGCCATAAAATCTCCTACATAAATCCCACAAATCTTTAGGGTGACCTTAGTCTTTCATGAAACAGTGCAATGCAGTGCAGTGCCACTATTATGGCATCTCCTACTAATGTATTTTAGTTTTCAGCTCCACCAGCTCAATGAAAATGCACTGTGGATACTACTTTGAGACTGAATTCTTCATAGCACCTGTGAATGAAGGAAGGAGGTAATTATACTTATCCTGTTTGAGATTTTTTTGATGGAGCTAGGAGAGGAAGCATGTGGTTAGAAATATAAAGGGCTAATGACATGACAGTCTTCAGTCGCTGCCAAACTGAACTCCATTCACAGCTAGGCATGAAGTGATTTTTTTTATCTTAACCACAAGGAATCTATGTCTCCAATTAATTTTTAATTATGAGTAGATTATTTCACTTAGAGCCCCAGTTCTTTTATTTGCCACTCCTGGTATTTAGTAGTTTTAATTCATGCTGCTTCACTGCCATTGACTTTGTTTGGCAATTGCACAAATAAAAAGTGCACCTTCACCTTCCTGTGTGCTTTGTGTCATCACCGCACAATAGCAGGCACTGTCCAGATTTTGAAGAAGGTCTAATGCAAAAATTGGCTTTGAGAGTAGCCAGTATTTCAGAGATTGAAATGGATGTATCCTATATACACAAAGACAACTAAATGAGCTATCCTATAGTTATTTAAGTAAATTTTTGTAGCTGTCAATGACTTATCTGTTTAGGATTCAGGTAGTCAACCTTGATCTTTGTTGTGGTTTCCTTTCAATATCTTACCTTAGATTTCATTATGATTGGTTCTTTTATATTTGATAGTTACTGCATTTTCTTTTAATATCTGTGTAGACATTCTTGCACAAATACAAATATGTGCCTAAATGGTTAATAATTATATTTTATTTTCCACCTCTACGCAGCTTTCTGTAATATTTTAAAGTGTACTGTAGGCTGTTAAGTATTTTCACTAGCCTCTTAAACTATGCAGATAAGCATGAAACCTCTACATGTCACCTCCAGCTCTGACTCTGACATGTACCGTGGCCTCACAGGAAAGCCAACTGCTAGTTATAGATTACATTCTTTATTTTTCAAGGAGGACTCACAGATATCTGTGCATTTATACTTCTTCACTGCTAGTGTTACACAACAAGGAAGTTTTACTATCATTTCCCTTCTCATGCTGGGAGTTCGTAGGTGTTGTCTCCTATCTACCTTCATATGACCTTAGTGAAGAAAGAAAATTCAAAATGTCAGAATCAACACAAACTCAAAAAGCAATCTACTACAGAACTGCCAACCCACCAGCGAAGCGGCTTCAGATTAAAGGGAATCATTTTGTACAGATCTGTCTATTGCAAAATGTTCCCAGGTGCCGTAAAATGGTGTCACAGTGCTTCTCATTCTGAGCTTATGGAGAAGTAGAGTGTTACCATTTGGCACATGGATTTGTGGAGGATGGCTACTGGGGCTTCTCCCTAATTCCTATTTATACAGATAAATCATGCTCTTTTCTGGGACTCTGATCCTTAATTCCTTCCAGAGACTACTTGTATTGAGTAGGACTAAAGAACATAAGACATAGGGGGTTTGGTAATCAGAAATTTAAGTGGGATGGGTGAAATAATTTTTTGCATCTTGCTTCACCTTCCTTCCCTCTAAACAGTATCCAAGTCTATGCCTTCATGTTCATATTGCTCTTCAAAGGAAAGGCAAAGTGAGACAGGCACAAGTCTCTTCTCAAAATGATTTCTAACCTTGTGAAATGTCGAGTCCCAGAGAGACAGCTCTGATGGCTGTGTCAACACACATTGACACTGGTATGGCATAAAGACATACACATTTAGAGTTTTGGAAATCATTCCTTTTGACTCTCCGTTCCTTATTTCCCTTCTAGGTGCATTTTATCATGTTTGCATTTTGCTCCTATTTCTTCTCTTTGCTTTCCACGATGTCCCACCCTGCTCTGGGAGATCACAAAACAAAGAGAAATTGTTAAAGGAAGGCCTGAATTTTTCATGTAACTTTCAAAAAATCTCATTCCTTTATTTCAATGCTGCTGAAAGCTATGGATTACAGGGGAAAAGAAAAAAAAAAAAAAAATAGTCCAAGAGGACAAAGCCTCCTTCCCCTTTAACCCAGAAGAGCCAATGTGAGTGGCCAGCCGCAGTGATACCACAGCACTGTAATTATCTGCATGGAGGCTAAATAGAAACACAGAAGTGATTTTGAAATCAGGTATACCTCTAGTGAAATTCTGCAGGCATGAAGTCAGAGAATTAACTGACAGAATCCAGGTTTAACCTAAAATGCATGGGGACGCCACTTCTGATGCAGCCAGTCTAGCAAAGCTAGGAGTTAGCAGTCATGTCTGGAGAACTTGGGGCCACAGGCTGGGGTGTGGGTCTGTCTGTTGGTTCTGTGTCACAGAGTTACCTCTGCCCAAGCAAGCCTGGTGATTTTCATTCCCCTGCAGGAATACTGAATATTATCAGTTTAAACATGGTTTTATGGTTAATAAGTACTCTTCACGCTGGTGGTAAGGGCCCCCCAGGGTCTAACAAAGATCATTCTTTGTTTTAAAAGAATCTCATAAAGGTAGATTGGTCATTCTGATCACATAGACAGATGTGCGCCGTCCAAGCGTTGCCTACTCCCTGCAGTCCGCAGCACGCACTTAAGGAGTCCAATAATATGAACCTCACTAATCATCAGGGTGTCACTTCAGGTCACACTGTGCAGGCTGAGTGAGGCATCCCTGCCTTAGGTGCACAGCAGAGTCCCAGCACACTCTGAAGTACAACAGAGCTGATCTGCACAGTGGAGGCAGAAAGCTAACCCTGAAAGACTCTGTGCATTATAGGCCAGCAGTGATGGAACCTTTATATCTTTAAGGATGAGGCCCTTTGTCCCTATTTATTTTGTCCCCCTTACCTGAAAGGTTCAAATTAGCTGCTCCATTTAGAAGTTTTTGCTTTGATTTTTAACTTGTGCTGTTTAGAAAAGTGTTAAGTTTTTAAAGCAAAACTCATGGTTCTGGAAATCAGATGCAATGTGTTTAGGCATAAAATAGCCCAAAGACCTCTACTTAAGTGGAGCACACCAGTGTATTTTTCCCATCTTGCTATAATTCCACTGAGTGCCTGATCTGAGACTCCTTTGTTTTACCTTTCCAGTCTTTGTAGTTAAAAATTTGCCAGTGTCAAAACTGCTGAATCCCTCCATCATCTCTTCCAGCTCTTCACTGCCTAAATCTTCCCCACTGAGATAATTGATTCACCGGCTACAAAAATCTGCTGTTAGCCTTTTGCTTACAAGTATCCAGGTTCATCTTTGTCTGCCTGACAAACCTGATGCTTCTCATACCTCTGAGAATACAGCTTCCCTCTGAGATCTAAACTACTCAGGAATACTCTTCCCTTTTGCTAGCTCTTCAGTCCTGCTTTCCTCAGACACAGAGAACTGACCTTTTCTCTTTGCTCTTTATTTGACTACAAGAGTCTGAAAGTTGCTAGCCTTTTGTTTTCAGAGTCCTAAGCAGATTTCTGTAGCCACGAGTTTTTTTTTCTACTATTCTTGCCAGCAGTTCTCATTTTAACTTTCCTCTTCTAGCAATCTTCACAAGAAGAAATTTGTGCATGGCCAGTGCCAAGTAGGCTCTGGCTGGTGTTTTAAAAAATCTCAGAAAATTCTTCACTGTGTAACTCTTCCTTTTGCAGTCATTCTGCTTACTTTTGAATGGCTCCTTTTGAGCTAAGGTGTGTACAAGAGAGTCCCTTTATTATTTGCTGTAATATTTTATAAGGATTTGTTATGCAGCTTGGAAAGTGGTGACACTAAATCCTTTTCTAATGCACCAAGCCCACTGCGAGAAATACCCTACTCATTGTTAGGCAGACACGTGGGTTGAACGCAGCAAGGCATTTGGCTAAAAAATCTCACTACTGACACATCTGCTTTATTCATCTATTGTGGAGGGAAGAACAGGCAGAAGGAGTTGTGGGGAAGACAAATTATAAAAAACCCCAACACCTCAAATTATTATTTTAAATTATTTGTGTTGATGTGAATGTAGAAGAAGATTAGCTGACTTTCTGGAATTACAGCACCAAAATGACAGTGATATATGAGATGAAAAATGCTCCCTAATACACAGAGACACTCTATTCCTTCTTCTGCTGCAGTGCTGTGTGCAACAGAGACACATCCAAGACTTGGCTTACAAAGCTGAGACAGAAGCTACTTTACTTTTATTCTTTCACTGCTTGATTCATAAGCAGGCAATGGAGTATTTTCTCCAACCTGGAGCTCATTTGAAAACAGACAGAGATATTTTTTTGCCTTGCATGTCACATCAGATGTCTAAAAATATCTCTTTCAAATGTAGTGCTCTTAAACATAAACTATTTGATTTAAAAGCAACAATAAAGAAATTTTAAATTGATGTGCTTAAAAAACACTAAAAATGCAGGGTTAGAAATAGATGGTTTTTTCTGACTTGAAGACAAAATACATCTAAAAGGCAAACCAGAGCAAATTATTTTGACTTACATTTAGAGCAAGGAAATGAGAAATATTTGCCATGTGCCATCTTACTTCTGAGAGTACTCACTGGTTTTGTTCAATTCACACTTCATAAGAGGCTCTTTGTATGATGCTGTTGACAAGAACAGTGATTTGTTCCACTAAGAGCTCACATGATGGGAAATATACAGTGTACAGTGGAGTAGACAAGGATGTCAGTTGAAGCTCTTCAGACCAGTAATCTTTGACATTCCAATTCACTACATTTTGGCAGCTAGGAAATCTGAATAAAGCTCTTGTTGATCAAATCTCCAAGTATCTTTCCCTCAAGAATTTCACCTGCAAGAGAGGCTTTATAAGGCAAGGTTTTAGGAACCTCATGAAAACTTGCTCTCAAGCCTGTTGAAGCCAGGTGGGTTTCCACAAGTTTTGGATCAGCCTGTCCAGTGGGTAGAAGGGGGTGTTTCATTAATGGATGATTTTATGGTTGGTCAGGACCTTGACCTGACTACTTAACCTCATAGTGCTAGATCACATGCCCATGTTGGTTCCTCTGGACACCTCCAGCTCTAGTGACAGCTCACATTTTCCTATTTGATCCACCAAATAGGTGGGACAAATAGGAGAGAAGAAATAGGGAGAAGAAAATCAGTGACTTACACGAATCCTTAGGCAACTTTGCATCGAAAGTTAGTATGGGACTGTGCTGGTTTTGGCTGGGGTAGAGTTAACTTTCTTCACAGTGGTGAGTATGGAGCTGTGTTTTGGATTTGTGCTGAACATAGGGTTGATAGTATAGAGATGTTTCTGTTATTGCTGAGCAGGGCTTAACAGAGCCAAGGCCTTTTCTGCTTTTTGTACTAATGCATGAGAGGTTGGGAGGAGACACAGCCAGGACAGGTGACCCCAACAGACCAAAGGGATTTTCCACACCATATGGAATGCTCAGTATATAAAGTGTAGGGAAGAAGAAGAAAGGGGGGACATTTGGAGTGATGCAGTTTGTCTTCCCAAGTCACTGTTACAGGTGATGCGGCCCTGCTCTCCTGGAGATGGCTGAACACCTGCCTGCCCATGGGAAACAGGGAATTAGTGCCTTGCTTTGCTTTGCTTCTTTGCATGGCTTTTGCTTTCTTTGTTAAACTGTCTTTATCTCAAGCCACAAGTTCTCCAGCTTTTACCCTTCTGATCCTCTCCCCAGTCCAGCTGGTGGAGGAGTGGTCAAGTGGCTCCACGACTCTTGAGTGGCAAGAAGTGGCAAGACAGCAGTGAGAGCTGGGCACCATTAAAACATCATCTGTGTGAGCAGAAGCTCCACTTGGTGGCTGTAGCTCAAGGTGCTGAAAATCTGGGAAAGAAAAAAGACTAACCATAACATTTACACAAGCCTGTAGATGTTTTACTAGCAGGATGATATGTACTCCACTCTTCTAAGTGTGTATGTAGCATTTGAAGTTCACTTACTTTCTTTTATCTGTTTGTGGTAGGAATTTACAAAGATTTGCATGTTTTCGGAACACATAGCTTAGTTTTAGCCCATCTAATGTAACTTTGTGAATTGCATATACTCTTCTCACTCAATTGTATATTTTCTTTTTGAAGCCTATTTCAATTTTTACTTGTTCTATTAAAACCCACTTTGATTAACTTTTTGTTTCATTCAAGCCTTTATTTCAAAGATAACACACTTTCACTTAACACTTTTGTTCCTACAGAACTCTTTCTGTGACAATTCTGGGGGAAAAAACATTATTTTCACTGTTTCATCTTAATATTTCATTTGTCTTATTGTGGAAAACACAATCTTTTATAATACATTAATGCAATTTTCTCTAAGAAACAAAAGGCTATAGAGTAAAATGCTGAAAGTTGTTGCTTTGTCGTTTCTTCACTTGATTCTTCTCAGTGAAAGAAGTGTTAGGGGCAACGGCAGTGTGTTTCAGCACGTTTTTTACCATAAGCACAGTAATATTTTACAAGGTATCCCTCTGAGTACTGGGGAAATAGAGCACCAGCTCTACTCCCACTGAAAAAAGGAGTAAAACTTTTCTTTTTAGTGCTGGAAGAATCATCCCTTTTCTTGTTTGGCATCTTTTAATTTCACAGTGTGTCTCCTTGTGTTGTGCCATCTTGAGAATAGATATATAGGTTTTTCTGATTTACTTCTCTGCTGTGTTCATTACCTCATAAATTTTTAGTGTGATTCCTATTAATCAGTCATATACTTTTAGTCTCCTGTTATGCAAAAGTGTTTCCATACCTGTGCTTATCTTTGCTTGCCATTTATAACCATTGTCTGCTTATTATTAGATCATCTTTGAAGTGGTATGCCCAGCACTGACCATGATTTGTAAAACAATTTTAGAAATTTACTGACTGTGCCAAAGGTCAAAAAGACTAATCTGAGCAACAATTTCCTCTGTGTTGTCTCAGAAGCTGGTAAAAGTATCACAGATTAAAAGTGTAGTCAAAAGGGTGATGGGAAGAATGCTACAGCACCATGCTAATGGCCTGTGTATTTTGGTATTAACCCCAATGGTAGTATAATAACTTCTAAATTTTTTCTCTTGAGGGATCTTCTTCCTTCTCCTGAACATTAGAGCTCAGTGATAAGAGTTCAGAGCTGTTACGCTGTTAACAGAATGGGGCAGTCAGTTTCCACAGCCTGTATAGCTTTGTCAGTGAGGCCCAAGAGCTGTTGTATGAGCAACGTTTGGACACAACAGCCTGATGATACTTGGCCATGGTACAATTTTCTTCACCGCTTGACAGAACAAACGTGTATTAGAATTGTATCCAATACTTGTGTGACATCCTTTGGACTTCATCTTATTGACATGTATGACACATTCAAAAGCCTACATCAATTTTAGGAAAAAAAATTGGCTTTTTTTTTTTTTTCCCCTGCATTTGATCTGGGACTGTGAAGGTATACACCCAGAGAGCCTTCATTAGCAAAATTGAGCCATCTGATCTTGTCTGACAGATCTTCTAAAAATTGCTAAGCTACTTTTATATGCAAAGGGAATCTGAGGTGCTCTGCTCATAATGTTTCTACAAACAATGACACCATTTCAGCTAATGATTGTTCACAAGGTAATAAATAAAGCAATAATAGAACTGGATATTTAGATACACTAGAAACCATATTTTATTAGTTCTTTGGACCTTTTTGTATCAAATGGTTAATAATATTTGAAGCACTAGAGAGTGACAACATTACAGCCCTAAAAATCATTATTGATTTCAGTCGAAAAAACCCCAGGTCATATGTCACCAGCCTTGTTTCTACCTATTCAAGTCTTTACCCTTGGAAGAGTATCTTTTTCTCACTCCTTGAGCCTTATCTTCAGGAAATGTTAATTCATTTGTATTAACATAGACTTTCCTTTCAGTAAAATCACCGGGGAACTGTTTGTCCTGCTGCATTTACTGTCATTCCTACTGGTTTTCGGATTTCAGTAGCGTGGTCACAGAGCTGAGAGTAAAACCATGGGCCTCATACCTTGAAGTCCTGCAGGTTGTGCAGTTTAGCCTGATAGAATGACTACATCATGGACATCAGCTTGATATGTAACCTGGAAATTATCTCCAATCTCAGTTTGCACAGGGATGCATGGAATATATTTTGGCTCCTTCCATGAAACAGGCTGTACCCACAGCAGTGCAAGCCTGTTTACCTGCTGGCCACACAGATCTAAATTAGAGCATTGATTGTCTCTGCACCAGGGGTTAGCTCAATATATACCTCTTGTACAGTATAGAAACAAGAACATTAGCATATGATGATATGGTGATGATCATCATTGTTATTGTCTTTAATCATAAGTAAATTTTTCCAAAATCAAACGCTGTACGATTCAGCATGCACCTCTGGTTAAACTGTGTGCATTACAGGGCCATTTTAAGAGCATAAGCATAAATGATAAGCATATCATTTCCATGCTTTGCTTTTTTTCCCCCCTAAAGTTTTATATCTAAGTAAGTGTTAGAACACACATATTTCCCCATACTGTCCTTTGTCTTGCAAACATTGTTTGGTAAAGGCTTGCATGTCTTCAGATTGGCTAGTCTATTCCTGACCCACAAACAGGTGTTTTGACAACCTCCAAACACTTGTAATTCCTCATTAAAGCACTGTGAATGGCATATGTGAATAATCATGCAGCCTTTGCAAGTTTATAAATAAAAAAGAGGCATGATCATATTTATGGTTATTTAGCCTGACCCAAACTATTTGGAACTAAGGCAATTTTTTTTCTGGCTTTGAATTGCTTTTATTAAGCAAACAATGATGAGTGCATTCGCAGTATATCTATGAGTCTGCTATGAACTTTCGTTGCTTCATTGAGAATAACTTTGCAGACTTACCATCAGATCTAATACATGTGAGTTTTAAAAATGTGTGTTCTCTATATGTAGGAAGGGGATTTGGGGCAGGGTCAGGAAGAACTATCGCAGCTTCTTCTAAACTGCAACATCCTTGGTGAACTCAGAAACAAGTTGTTTCTGCCTACACCCAGTTCATCTTGTAGCAAGTCAACAGCAGAATCAGATAAGACAACGATCTTCTAAAGAAAATCCTCTGTCTTCTTGTCTACCTGAGATGACTTCTATATGAAGATGTACTTGATTTCAGAACCCCAAAGTTCATAGATTTCATGTTATTTTGTTATTTTATTATAATAAATAATAGTAATAGTAATAATAATAATAATATATGAAATTGAGTCTTGATTGACTCCATTTGTACTGACATATCTTTTTAAATGAGGGCCTGCTTAATATTGCAGACTGTGTCTGATCGGCAGGGTATGTAGAATTTGCCTAACTTTAAGCCATGATTTTGATTTTTGAAATGGATCTTTTCTTCTTTACACTGAGTACAAAGAAGTACAAAACCACTGAGATTGTTTCACTGAATTCCTTTCCCCCTGGCCACGTTGAAGGCACATGTATAGTTTAGCTCATAAGACAGATTTTGTAGTAATAGAGATTTGTTGATATAATATAGATTCAGGCATTGTAAAAATTGATGACAGGGACTTTTTACGGAAATGGCACCTTTCTTACCTTAAACATCTTGGAACAGTTGTTAAGAAAAAACAAAATCATAGATAGAAATGACATTTCTTCCACCTCAGTGCTGCAGCTGCAGTCCCATACTGCTTCAGCTGAGGAGCAGATGCTGATAATATAACGTTACTCCATAGATATGTGCAGGAAAGTACCATATTAGTACACAGCAAACTCAGAAAATCAGGGGAAAGAGAGGAGAAGAATGACCCATCTCACCATTCTCCTCTCTGCTTTAGTGCTTTGTTTCATAGCTACTAAATGAAAGCAAGTGGAGGATATGTTAACAGGCACGCAGCTGTAACCCCCACAGAGCTTTAAAACACGCTGCATCAGAGCAAGTTAACTTTATTTTGGGAGGTTATGGGATAAGTCAGAACCTGATCTCCATTACAGCTAGATTCCACAGATATGATCTATTTCAGGGAGGGCTCAGAGTGACCATATTATTGGAAGTGGGTGAAAATCCACCTGGATTTGGCGCTTCAGACATGCCTAATTAGAAATTCTTTAAAAGCTGTAATGATTTTTAGAGGACTACTCGAGAGACACTAATAGTGCTGTGATTCTGTAATATGTTTGTTCCTGGAAACTGCATATGAGTTCTTTGTTACATGTTACATATGCCTCTCAATTTCAAGAAGGCAATTAAGAAAATCCAAGGAAAACCAGAAAAGGCGGCATTAAATTGCTGAATTTCTGCTTCGGAAAATGATAGGAACCTATAGATATTCATAGCACAGGATCATTGGTAGCAAAAAGTCTGTCTTGCCAGACTGGAATTTGGAAAACATAGTTCACGTTTATTTGTGCCCTGGAGCTTCTATGCGATTGACTTTCTTAAGCAAGACATCAGGATCCAGATCCGTCTCACCTGACTTTGTCATCTAGAATGGTGGTGCGGTTTAAGCCCAGCCAGCAACCAAGCCCCACATAGCTGCTCACTCCCTCCTCCACCAGCTGGATTGGAGAGAGGATCAGAAGGGTAAAAGCTGGAGAACTCGTGGGTTGAGATAAAGACAGTTTAAAGAAGAAAGCAAAAACCATGCAAGCAAGCAAAGCAAAACAAGACACTAATTCCCTGCTTCCCATGGACAGGCAGGTGTTCAGCCATCTCCAGGAGGGCAGGGCTGCATCACACATAACTGTGACTTGGGAAGACAAATGCCATCATTCCAAATGTCCCTCCTTCCTCATTCTTCCCCCTGCTTTACATACTGAGCATGATGTCATATGGTGTGGAATATCCTTTTGGTCTATTGGGGTCACCTGTCCCAGCTATGTCTCCTCCCAACCTCTCATGCATTAGTACAAAAAGCAGAAAAGGCCTTGGCTCTGTTAAGCCCTGCTCAGCAAACCTAGAAACATTTCTATGTTATTAACCTTGTGTTCGGGACAAATCCAAAACACAGTCTCATACTATTAAGAAAATTAACTCTACTCTGGCCAAAACCAGCACAAAAGAGAATTTCTTCTCCAAGTTAGTTATTGTACTTCCTCATACAGTCTGTCATACTACAGTTAGAAGACATTTCACTGCCCTTTCTAGATTCTGCATGGACTGTATCTCATCTAGCTGTATGCCTTTGGTATTCTGTGTAGGCCCTAATTTTCTCCCAGTGTCCTTCTAAGACAAACCCTGAATATGAATGAAGAGAGAGCTTTGCCTCAGGGTCTGCTCCATGAAATAGGTATTTGGTTGCACACCAGCAGCCTCTGCTATTTCTGTAGAGACATGATTACAAAAGAGCTTAGACTCCTGTCTTAGACTAAATGCCTAACTTTGAGATAGCTGATATTACACGCGATGAATTCTAATGCTCCATCTCTACATGCTTCTCACACTGTCAAATAGGAAAAAAAATAATGTTTTGTCTCAAATTATTAGCATTTGACTCTGACCTTTTAATGCTCCTGTGTTAGAAATGTGTGGTTCTATGCAAACACATTAATACTGATTTACATATATGAATCACAGAATCATAGAATGGTTGAGATTGGAAGGCACCTCTGAAGGTGACCTGGTCCAATGCCCCTGCTCAAGCAGGGCTACCTGCAGCTGGCTGCCCAGCACTGTGTCCAGATGGGTTTTGAATAGAGTCACTGCTATCAATCTTTCTATTATTGGTTAAACACAGTGATTTATATTTAATATAAATTTAATATAAATAAATTTAATATTAAAAAATTTAAATTTTTTGTAAGTTACCACAATTTAAAAAAAAAAAGGTAGAAAAACTTAAACTAAGAGTGTTCATTTTCGGGGGGAAAAAAGCTTTTTTTTTTTTTGCTAAACATAGCAAGTAGAGAGTTGGTCAGGTTACAGATAACAGATTTGAAATCCATGATGGCATTGCTTTTCCAGCTCCTTCATTAGTCCTTAAAATTTCTTCATCTGTCATAATTTCTTTCATATGAGCAGCCTTTTGCTTTTTTGTTGTTCAGTGCAGCAGATTAGCCCTCCTCTGACAGTTTTTTGATGATATTTTCAGGATGGCTGATGGGGGATAAAAGAGCTAGGAGATTTGAGACCAATTTACCCTGTAGTTTGCCGGTACCCTTCTGAGTGCACTCACAGCACACCGGTTGCTGTCTTGGTTAAATGCAGTACAAACCATTCTCCACAGGTCATTGCAGCACTGGGGCAGGTGTTCAAGGCACTGTGTTAATTAAATGCCACTGATATCTCTGGAAAGTTGTGTGCTTCTGGTTACTGAAATGTTTAACACAGGGAAACTTATAGGAATCCTCACACATTTTGTGAGATGAGCAGAAATCTCATTAGCAAAGCACTGATTTCCCATGAGAGCTGGTGGGTGAGAGATGCATCGAACAACTGGCAGTTTTATTTTGGGAAGAAGATCATATTTTTCTCAATGTGGCTCAGCATCTAATGGACAGTCGCATATTTTTATTCCCCTGAAATCTACCAAATCTGGGAATTTGGAGCTACTCTTTCCAAGCAGCTCATGTCTGCAAACACAAAATGAATGTAACATTTCTTGCAGGGCAGGCAAAAAAGAGTGGGGTAAAAAAAAAAAGAAAAGTCGCATACCCACACCACCACCACTTCACTGCTCTCCCAAGATTCAGATTCCAGTTTGGCCGGAGATGAAATTGATAGCTCTGCAGGAGGAATGTGGGAATAATGGGCTAGGGACACTGTGAATGAATTATGCACTGCAGGCACAGGGTTCCTCAGCGCATCACTGTCTGAAATTTTATTTTTATGCGACACATATTTAGAAAATTGAGAAGGGCCTTGGAAAGTTGGGACAGCTGGTGAGCGTGTGCGGGGTGCCGGGGGAATGCCGGGGCTCTGCCAAGCAGATCTCCAACGCGCCTGCCAGCCCACCACCCCAGGAGCAGCCCCCTGCTGCCGCCAGGGCCAGACAGATGCTATGAAAAGGCTGGCATTAAGCACCGTTTACAGGATATTAAACCAGCATCCTAACTGGTAAAAAAAATGAATTGTCACTGACATTCTGTCGGCCCGCTTGGAGCCCTCTCTGCTACTTTCTGCAGTCTGGTAACCATTACGTACAAGAGATCAATATTCTTCTCAGTGCTGGAATTTAAGTAATGATTTCCAATAAAACCTATTTCAGACTGTTCTGGCTAGAGGACAGGGACAAGCCACAAAACGTAATGCACGTAAAGCCTTTATTTTCTCCCTTTGTTTTCTTGTCTTTTCTTTCTTTCATTCCTTCCTTTTTTTTCTTTTTTTTTTGAAAGACTTGAATAATGGAAGTAAGATCTAGTGATAAGACACATGCATGCACACAAAAAAGGAGGCATTTTGGTCCAGGCCAATCTGCTTAGCTAATTGCTGTAAACTGACACCCGTAATGAAATAAAAATGTCTTGGTGCAAGCGCACGGCTGTGCAATTGCTACCAACACCCACCCTGGCAGCCCTGGAGATGGGTGCTGGGGACCATGCCCTTCCACATCATGCTTTTCACTTCTCTCTGTTTTGCAGCAAATAAGAGGTACGTTTCCAAAATGAAATTAAGTAAATCACAATTTTGTGCAGCAGCAATCTGATGTCTTTAGACATAGTGAACAGTTCCAGCTCACAGGAACTGTAATTGACACTCCAGGTGCTCAGTACTTCTGAAAATCAGGTTTCTAGTACAATTCCCGTTCTTTTTTTCCAATTTGAAAGCTTGCCTTTTTTTTTTCCCCCTTTCTTCTGGTCTTTGAGAAAGAATCTGAAGGGTGTAAGAAGGTGACTGGTACTTGAGAAATGAAATTTCTGATCTATTACCTGTTAGTGAAGGAAATAATTTGCTGAGGTGAGATAGATAGAGATGTACACATATATCTTCCACGTTGTCATAGTTTTATATTTTGCCTTTGGCCTCAGTGTACTGCCTAGTTTCTTTGTGTCCTGGAGTGCAGACTTCAGACAGAGGAAAGCCGCTGTCCAAGTGTGCTAAGACTGGACTGCTGTGGTTAAAATGGTTTCCCCTGGATCTCCCTCACAGCTTGCAGTTGTCTGATTTCAATCAGTGGCAGTTCTCTCCACATGTCTAGCCATCAATCTTCTGCTCCTGGATGAGTGTGTCACAGCATGGTGCGTGTTCCAGTTAAAAAATAGCTTGCACCTCAGCTCTCCCTCCTCAGTCATTGATAAGTATGCCTTTGATATTTTTATTAAAAAAGAAAGAAAACACATTAAGATATATGTTTCTTTAAAAAAAGAAAAAGAAAGGGGAAAAAAAAAAAAAGAAAACCCTAAGGCCACTGAAGCCCGGGAGGCTGTAGGAACAGCAAGAAGCAGGGAGGGAGTTTGGGGTTATGTGGTTATGATAAAGGTATTACTTCGTAAGTTACAGTTCATGTAAGAGTTGAGGATTTCAACATTTACTGCTTTCCACCCTGCACCCCTACAGTGATAAAAGTTCTCTGGACATTGTGTGAGTCTCCGGTATTCATTTACTTCACACCTCTTCCTTTTCCCCACAGTGAATAATAATTGCTATTTGAAAACACAGCTACTCAGGGATAGAGGGGATTTTGTACAAAAACTAAGCCAAGAGTGTCATGGTCCCTTGCACTCAGTTTTGGACCTCCTGGAAAGAGAAATAAGTGACTGCTTCTCTGTTTTAATTAATCTTTTAAATTATAAATCTGTCTGCCAGTCCCCTAGGCCAATTTTCCTCTGTGTGGCTGACGTACATGGTCAGAAGCACCCAGAAGTTGCCCAATAGAGGATGGGGTGACCTGTTGTCGCACGAGTGCCCTTAGCCAAACTAAAATTACCTTCTAAAAAGACTGAAGCTACAGGAGGTCTGCATAATAATTCTGCTCGACAAAGCACTTTTCCATGACAGAGCTCAAAGCACTTAATATAAGAATGTAAGATTATTATTCTTAGGTTTTTTAAATTGAAAACTCAGTCACAAGGAGGAAAAGAAAATTGCACAAGGAGGAAAGTGAGTTAAAGGACTATAAAACTCCTTTCTCTCAAGTGTCAGGGTTGTATTTAGAAGGTGCTCTACTTAATATCTCAGCCAAGTAATGAGCTTTTACTGTTTATATATTGATGGTGATGAGATTCACCAGTTAAAGAGGGATTGCATAAATAGTCTTGAGTCAGTCAGGCTTGAGCTTGTTTTTCACTTATGATGTAAAAGTCTATTTAATTTCTTGTGCCAATTGTTCTAATTTAGAAAGAAAATGAAAGGGGGAAGCAACCAGCTGGGAAATAATCACATTTAAGAAAGGCAATTAAAAACTAACCACTTGGGACATAACTACTTTTTAAGTTAAAATTAATGTCTAAATGCTATATTGTCGCATTGTCTCTTTTCAATCAGCAATCTGCAGTGAAATCAATTGAATCTCTAATCTCCACATATTTTTAAGAGTCCTTCTTCATGATATTAACTAAAGTCCCTAAATTTGGAAAACTCACCTACAATCACCGAATTCACTTTCTCATGGAAAACCATATGATGAAAGCCAAAGGAAACAGTTACTGTTAAAGCAGAATATGTTAAATCAGAATAACTAACTTCAGGATGAAACATTTGCCACCAACAGTATTAATTCATAAGAAAGATTTTTTATGGTCTATCTTACTTTCATTGTGCATTTTTTTGTCTCATTCTTTCAATACGGTGACCAGTCAACTTTATTCCTATGCAAACAGCATAGCAAATGTTATTCTCTCTTCCTCCCGTCTGGTAGGCAATGCATCTCAAGAAAGCAGATATACTTAATAAATAATGATTATATAGGAATATTTGTAGCATAAATTTGTTGCTCAGTAGGACTGAGTTCTTTAAAAAGATATAGAAGAAGATATAAAATCATTGAAAATGACAAAAAAATAGGAAAACGTGTAATGATGAAGACATACCAGTACTGCACAGAAATATAAGCTGATTTGTAAGTTGGCCTCACCTGTATCACTGTTAAATGCCACATGAAATGCTGGCCTTCATTAGAAGACCTCTTATTAAGAATGAAAAATACAGATTGTTTTTACAGAATGGTTGACAGTCCTTAGGCACAAAGTGACTCAGAAAAGGATTTAATGGTTTTGCTTTTCAAAAAGACAAGCAAGAGGTCCCAGGGCAACAGAGAGGCTTAGGCAGCAAATACTGTCCTGGATGTATATGAGAGGATATATGGGAGGAGACTATCAGATAGAAACAAAGGAGTTTTACTACTGTGGATTACTGACAACTAGTAAGATTATTATTGGGATATCTCCCTGAACTTTTGAGTGGAGGTATTTAAATAGGATGCTGGCTATTGGAGAAATGTTCAGGAGAGAGCTACAAACAAAACTTCGGTCACAGAAGTGAGAGAAAAAAGCATCTTAATTTAATCACTGAAAAGTGCAGATTAAGATTTGAATCATGATGGTCTGATGATACTTCTGTAGGAAAAAAATGGGAGAATCTTTTTAACTAAACAGAAAAGGTTATTATGGATGGAAGCCGGATCTCAACAATCAGCATGCAAGGACACAGCTATTTTTAATGAAGAATTTTAACAGCTAAAAAACAAAAAATCTTGTCTTGGAATACAATGTATTCTTTCTCCTGTGAAGTTCCTAAATCAAAGTCGTCTGTCTTTCTGAAAGCACAGTGACAGTTCAGGCAGCAGCAATGGATTTCATGTTGGGAACACTTGGCAAAACTCTTTGGTCCTGTATTCCATAGGAGGTCAGGCCACATGACTACTATGATTCTTCCTGACCTTAAATGTTATCAATCTATGAAACATAGACTTCAAGTCTCACTCTAAATCATTTTGCTTTCATTTGACTTCAGTGAAGCCATTTAACATGGTTGAAGTTAAGCATATGCTCAAGTGCTTGGCTGAGCACAGGGAGACTTGCTCTCTTCTGACCATGTGCCAAAGTGCTTTGTTGAAATTGTGCCACAAGTCTTTGCATGTCATCAGAAGTGCAAATGAGAAAAGCTCCGACATTCATTTTCTCATGGCTTTGAGTTCAGAAGCTACTCTTTTGTTACATATTTTTCCATGTAAATCCTTGTATGATGCACAACAGAGCTGTCAAATGGAACTCCCTCTGCCTGTCCAGTTTTGCTGCTCTAGGCTTCAAGAGCAAGTCTGAACACTACCTGAAACATCACAAGTCACCCCAAGTACGTTCAAGGGTTGGATGGACAGGCCATTTTTGTGACAGTGGGAGGCAGGACACTCCTTTGGGGGACATCATTAGCTCAGCTTACCTACCTGAACAAGGTATTAACAAAGCTACAGCTCTTATTGGTCTAAACTGTAAGAGAACTGAATCAAATCAAATTGATGGAACACGTCATGACTGCAAGGGACTTTTCCATGAGAAATAGTAGTTAGCATTTCAGGCACTAAAGTGGTAGTTTTATAATATCCTTATTCACACATTTTGGTTCTTCAAGGAATTCCTTCATAAGGAATTCAGAGGCTCCAAAAAGATATTTAATGTAAGGACTTCCTGACCTAAAAAAAAAAACAAACAGAACCTAAGTTAGGCATTCTTTTTCAGTTTGTGTTGTGTTTTTCCACATAGGTAGCCATATTTTTAATTTCAGTCTAGTAAAAAAAAACCCTCACCCTATGTCTTCATTTTTAAAAGACAAAAAAACTCACAACTTCTGTGATAAATCTTCCTGTGCGTCTTTAAAGAGCAGCTCACTTTTTAGAAATATGTGTTGAGGCATATTAGTCAAGTCATGAATTTCACATTAAAAACAAATAAATCATCAATTAAAAGCAATCAAGTATTCAGTATTGAAAGACTTAGTATAACACAAAAGTGAAATACAGATTGTGAAATACTGTGGGAAGCGCTTACAAAGTTCATTATTACTTTTCATATTTTCAGCAATTTCAAAACCCAGAGAGAATGTATATACTTACATTTTAGCTCAATCTTTCACTTTGCTTTTTAGTACCTGTCAGGCAACTTCATCCATAAGGCTGAACCATAGGGGCATTTCTATTAATTTAGATATTCATCTGAGCTACAGTATGAAGCAGTTTATTCCTTGTGGCCTGGTTTGAGACAAATTGGGAGGCTGAATGGCTAATGTGAGTGTTTGCAACTTCGATTTACACCTTGCAAATTGTATTATTTATAGCAGTTTTGCCCTAAAATGGCTAGTTAACAGAGTTCAGTGAAAGTTAAAATGACTTAAGTCTACTATTAGATCATGCATGCTGTGCACTGCTGACTTTTGCTTCTGGAGAGCTTGGTTCCGTATTTTCAACCCAGACCACGAAGAAGTGCAAGCCAGAATTCAGCCTCAAGTACCCTAAAGTAACCCACAAACATTGTCATATATGAAATTAGGCAATTGGCTTTTGCATATAAAAATCATCTTATAACCAAGTTAATAGTTATTAAAGTTGTTAAGATAGTTAAATTGTTAAACCCCCGCCTCTGTAAACCAATGTCCCTCCCCAGCAAATGATCCATTGGTGAAAGGGACTTGTGATGGATCTTGGAATTCACCAATCATCTTGTGCCGTGGGGCAGGACAGTGCGGGGTTCTGGGAAGAGCTAAGAGGGTATAAAAGTAGGATCCCAGAGATTTGGCTCCAAGAGTCTCTGATCCTGCACTCCCGGGGTGTTTTTTTATATGGTTTTAAGAATTCAGATGCTGTTATTTTTCCAAATTATTTTTTTGTAATAAACAATTTTCCTTTAATTAAAATAAGAGTTGTTCATATTTTTAACAACATCTCATTAAATCATTCAACACACAATACCAAAAGCTGAAAATATGGCTATGGGCTTGCCTTTTCCATCTCCCTGCAAAACATTAGTTCCGAAATGGTTTTCCACAACAGGAAGTGATTGCGTATTGTGTCTTTGATATCCAGGTGAAAGAGATCCCCAAAAATATAAGAGCAGGGCATGACTAGAGTCAAGTACAGCTCAGTAAACTTTAAAATTTAGGGCCTCTTTTGAACTAATATCACTTCACTGACCCAAATTTAGAGTGCAGCCCCACAAACAGCTGAAAGAAGACAAGGAAAGTTGGACACTGGAATACTGCAGAAATTCCTAAAAGGGAAAAGTTTTATGCCAACCTCATTGTTAAAGGCAATGTAGTCAGCTCTAATTATATAAGGATTTTCATTCAGCCCGAGGATGACCTTTAATTCCTGTGACAGTCTTGTACTGGACTTTATCACAGAGATGATGCTTTCCCATCCTGGAAGGAGGGAAATGAAGAAAGGAAAGAATACCTTGCCAAAACACCTGCCTGGAAACAAAGTAAGACTTACACAAAATAAGACTTTTGTCATCTGGAATAATTGCATATAATTATGTTTTTTCACCTTAACATTTTATTTCAGAATTGGCCATGGAGAATATTTCATATTGCATTGATGCTTTTCTTCAATTAACAATAAGAATAAAAAAATTGGGAAATGTCTCCTCACTCTGGAATTACTAAGTCATTATGGAACCAAGCTAACTTTTTTGAGTCAAAGAGAGGATTCTGTTCTTAAAGTTACATATGCAAAGAAATGAAGACTAGATCATTGCACAGTAAGTGCTTGCCAGTGACTCCTTAAACTTAATTCCTCTCCTAACCTCATCAGTGTGTAATGTCTTAGAGGTTTCGTGTGATTAATAACATGGTGACAGATAGAGAGGTGTCTCTTGCATGTCATCCTATAGGTGAGGTGGAAAGGACTTGACCTTGCATAGGGGATTCCTGTTGGGAGGGTGGCAAAACACATTTACACAAACTTTTCTCCTGCCCCTAGATCTCTAACAGCTGTTCACATTTTTGCATCTTAGCCTTTTGCATGCATAACATAATTCAGCCTTTCTTCTCAGCAGATCATTTCCCAATTTGACCCAGCCTTTTTACTGTGACCTGCAGATCTATCTCAGCACAGAAGGCCACAAAAACTGTCTTTTGAGGCATCAGGCCCTTTTTCCATGGACATTTGCAGTGGCATTTTTATTCCTGTGCATAGTATAATAACGAATGAGAACACAATGCCCTTTTATCCTGAAGGGAATGGTGCTGCTTTGGCCTATTTTGCACATTACCAAGCTACCGGGCATACATTCCAAGTAAGTTTGAATGTCAGAGCTACTACATCTAAAGGGCCACATTAAAGAGATCCAAAATCAGCCCAGTTTTTTTATATAAGTAGCAGTAAAAGCTCTCCAACTTAACCTAATAAATTACTGTTATAAAAACTGTTTTATGTAATGTGCAGAAGTCTAAGAAAAACTGTTTTAATGGTTATAGAAAAGGAAAGATTTGCAAATCTGTGAATATAAGTTAATGTTATGCATTTTTGAAGTAAAGGGAGAAAAAGAGGGGCTAAAAATTGCCGAAGTAAAATGTAAAATAATGGAGTCTCAGTTTCATTTTCATCCAGTTAGCTACCCTGAAAATGAAAAGGCTATTCTACAGAGTTCTTTTAAAAGCTGGATTAATTTGGCTTTGGAAGGCAATTGCTAGGAAGCAAGTGCGGTGCCTGCACTTTCTGTGACCAGCTGAAGGACACGAGAACAGATAATGACTGAGCTGAGCTCTCGTGAATAATTTACCACATACACAACATTTTGACTATGTTGCAGTCACTGAGATTTTGGCTATTGACTCGAATAAGGTCTGGGTTTCAGCCACTTTTCTTTTTGATTTCACAGAGCTTCTTACAACTTAGATATAGTAATGCATATCCACCTGGAAGTGCGGTTTTTTCAACTTACTACTGAAACTTGGAAAAAAAAAATTCCTGAAGTCAGACATTAGATTAAGACAGATAATAGTTTCAGTAATAAACCCATGAAACAACAATTAAAAAAAGGTTAAAATTATTAGGATTGTGGCTTAAACCTGAATATGCGTGGTAAGTCAAAATGAATAGAAGATGATTTTCTATGCCTAGACACTATAACATATGCATTTGTAAATACATTATACCTAAAAGCCCTGAGCTGGCCTGCCTACACTTTTTGAAAAGGGACACCTTTTCAAAATATCCTCAGCCACTGCTTCATGATCTAAATATTTCTGTAACCACTTTTTTTTCCCTGCATTGTCATATTTGCACCTAGATTTCAGCCACTTTTTCATAAAATATAGTGTACAGCCTAAACACTTTCTGCAATTCTGCATACAGGTGTTTCTGTAGCTGACTGGCACCTTGGCCAGGGTGCAATGCAAATATTAAACAATGTTACACGGCTGTGCTAGCCATTGCTGTGATTATCCTGTGATTTAGATCCCTTCTCAGCATCCAAACATTTTAAAAAGTTTCCATTCTTCCTGGTGCTAAATGTATTTTAAACACCCACTCTGCCTATCAGAAACTATATTTGTAGGTGTCAACCAAGCCACAGTTATACAGTCCACCAGTTATAGAAATACTGCACCTTGTTATCTTGTTTTTCCTTCTCCAGTGGAAAACAGCTTTAGTCTCCAGTGTTTTCCAAGCATTGTTCCATCTCCAGACCAATGGTATACTTTCTGTGGGAAGACCCAAAATGTCCAGTGTTGTAGAGGAAATGGAGCTAGCACCTCATACAGTCTCCAAACACTGGAACTAATTTGGATTTCTCTCCTCATTCATACAGTCAGTCTTCTCTCCCCACTCTGCTACACCTGTTTTCCTTTTCTACTGAAGTCATACAATGAACTGATGACTGAAGATTTTCCTATTCACAATCCTTGCAATTTCTTTCCAAGTCAGGGCACAGCATGAGAGCTCCATTTAACTTTATTTTGATTTTTGGGCCAAATTCAGAATAATACCACCCTGTACAAGCCACTGAAGTCAGTGAAATTACACAAAGAGGAATTCAGTTCACTATTACAAAGGCTTTAACTTATTTTCCCAGCTCACTATGAACACTAATTGCCTTGAAAACTTTAATTTCACTGGTAGTATCTGGCAATTTTAACTCTCTTTTTACTTATTTTGCCTGCTTGGTGTCTCCACCCATTGCGCAGTGATGCCTCACTTCCCAAATAATCTTCAGTGTCATTCAATACCTCCAACCTGTTGGACATCTACAGCTTCATTAATTCTCTTACCTTATGAGCTCACTCACTTCCCTATACCCTACTTACCTCCAGGCATCTCACTGCACTCCCACGGCTGGGAATTCTCCTGTAATTCCCTGTGCCTAGTTATAAACTACAAGGGTATCCTTCAAGAACCTCCCCAACTCACTGGCCAGTCTGAAAACCCAAGGTGTCTCCCCTATGCCAAGCAATGATTTCTCAAAACACAATGCTTTCCTCCCGTCGCCTCTAATGACCAAGACAATTTGTGCTTGTGCATCCTGTTGAAGGCACTCAAGCCTCTTAGTGGGAGAATCCCAGCACGGCCAGGAAGCCCCAGTGTGCCTGGAGTTTCACAGAGAAAATGTGATGGGGAACTTAGCAAGAGGGAGTGCTTTGCCCCAAAGGATGTACAACACAGTTTCTAGAGGGAGTGGGGAAAGAAACCAAACCCAACAACAATGAAAACACACAACGACCGAGAAGGAAGATAAAAATAGAGGGAGGTACATGTCCCAGAGGGTAATGACAGAGGCAGTCTTCTTTAGGCCAAGGTCCTCACTTCTCAACCTCAACTGCAGGGATCAATACATAAGAGTTGCTTGCATGTGACAAGAGAACAGTCAAGACAAAAATCTCACAAGCCAAGGGCTTTATGGCTGAATTTGTGTATGGATGGCAGTGAGGCTGGGTCAGTGACCCACACATTTCTCAGGAGTAAGGTAAGTGCTGAGGATGGGCTGGACACAGCATACGCCACATCTGTTACTTGCCAAGGGATGGCTGCTGCATCTGTGGTTTTGCCACCGGTTCCTCAGAGCGAACACATCCAGTACAATATTTCCCTGAGCAGCAGCTGCAAAGGGATCACTTAAAATTGCATAAAGCATTAATCTGAACTCTGAGACAAGTTTGGTACTGCACAGTTGGACATAAGCCAAAATGTCCTATGTAGTGAAGGGAAAGGGGGAAGGGAAGAAGAGAAAGAAAGGAAAAAAGAAAAGACAGTCTTGTCAGTGGTTTTTAGCTGCCACTTTTTTTTTTTAATGGAAAAATTGTTACAAATGGGTTCTTCAACATATGTTAATAATTTCATTGTACTGGCTTCTTGCCAGTTAAGCATCAGTCCTGGTTTCTTTGCTTTCAGTTTTAACTAGCAAAACTCATGAGATCATTAACGAAAATGGACACGAACTTTTTTTTTTTCTTGCACACAAATGTTTTGGAGCAACTGAGTCTTCTGAAGCCTTTTATTTAATAAAACTTCAACTTCTTTTTTTTTATTTTTTTTTTAATAGGGAGATGTGCTCCTTAGCAAAATGTGGTGTTTCTACTATAAACAAAGCAGCATGTGAAGGACTTCAAACACATTTACTGGTACTGGCAAGAGTAACAAAATCAGAAACTTTTAAAAATGCTCATAAATGTGAAGTAACATTTCATAAAGCTACACTGCTATTTACTTTGGTCAATATATAATACGTGCAAGAGACCAAAGCGATACTGAAAAATAACAATGAAAAAGACTGTGGTTTGATAAAAATATCTACATATGGAAACGTTGATTGAATGTTATTAATGTTTGATTTGGCTTGCAGAGGACTGCAAAATCCACTTGAAGAGAGAATGCAGTTCCATGGATTTCTGTGCGAAGCAGCATCTCCCACATTACGAGAACCACCCTGAGCCCTTAATCCAGCACACACACTTGCTGTAGGTGTGGGCAGGGCACACAGGCTCCTTTGAAGAAAGAACTGGTTTATTTTGCAAGTGGAAAATGGCATTATTCACCCCAAGCCATGGAAACAGATACTTGTAGCAGACATGAAAACAGTGGTCTTACTGGTCACCAAGGGTGCTGGTGCCACTGTACCTTTGCACCCCAAATGCCTGCAGTTTCCACACCCTGCCCTCTTCCCAGCCAGCCTGTGATGGCCAGGCCTTTTGTGAGGTCCTCTGCAACTACTGATCCCACCTCCAGGATTAAGCTGAAGGCTATGCTTTGTGACCTAGTATGTGAGAGGAGAAAAAAAGCCCTCTCAAAAGCTGGGCCCCTCTCTGCCTACTGCTTCCTATCTGCCATGTACATGAAGCAAATGTTGTTGGGTGGTGGGTGCTGGACAGGACCTGGCAGAGAGAGTCAGCGCCATTGTCCGGAACACTTTAAACATTGTACGTGTTATTCCTCATACCTATAAAGAAACTGTTCTTCAGGAAAAGAGAAAATAAGTTTTACAACAGCAGGCATAGCCTCCATGTATTATTACTAAGTAAGAGAAAATAAATCCTAAATAAGTAAATTAATAACTACATCTTCCCATTCAGCAGAGCTACCAAAATGCACAAATATCAAGGCTGGAGAAAGACATGCTCTTATTGCTTCTATCCTTGTCCTTAATTCCCCTCCTTCTCTCCTGTTGTTTAGTACATGCTCCTATTACATCATGTCTAAAATTAGATTGCAAGATCAGGCTTTCTTGTGAAATATTTAGCACTACTTCCTTCAGACGAGACCAGGAATTCTGCAGGAAAGGCCTTTTATTCACTACTTTTTATATCTTAGCCTGATCCTGCTGCTGCCAAATGAACAAATGTCTTTCCCTTGGCTTCAAAGAATCTTGGGCTGGACCATGCAGCCAGAGACCACAACATGGCATACTCATTAGATAAAGGGAAACGTATGTCTGCGTGTATAAATAGCTGATCTGCCTGCTAGAGCAGATGAAATCATGCTCAGAGATTTCTTTTCTAATTAAAAAATTATGATTCAAGTGGAACCAAAGCCCTTCTCCTATGACTGAGCAGCCCTGCAAATTATACTAGAAAGAGGTACAAGAATACATCTTCCTACTCTAAAGATGCAGAAGCCATGGCAGACAGATAAGGATATGCAGATGTAATCCAATATCCAGGGCTCTGTTACACACAGCTATGCAGGCGTACACACAAATGTATGCACAGTTTCCAAGGAAGTTGCTGGCAGTATAGGCTTAGAAAGTACAGTTTAGCCAGATAAAGGCTGCATATCACTGCCTTAACTGCCTGTCTCCTCCAACAAACTATTTTACAGCTTCTCTGTAGTTATATTAACATGTTTTATTCAGTGGAGAAGGATGAATAAGAAATTAAAGCTGCTACTTCAACGGTTTATGCAACTTATGTTCAACTCCATGGTTTACTCAGAGAGTACTCTGTCCTGTATATTAAGTACTTGTGCTCCATAAATAATTTTAAATTTAAATTTTCCCCTCCCCTCAGATCATTTGTAAGAACAGGTACTATAAAATATAATGGAGCATTTTTAATGGATTCTTATTTTTGCACGGTCTGTTCAGCTCCCCATTGCTTCTCTTTCACCATCAAGAATATTGATGGTCCTGAAGATCCCCCCAAAAGTATATGGCTTTTAGATCCCCTCAGCTGATTAAGACAAGGACAGGCCATTTGACTGCTGAACCTGAACCTAAAAAAAGGTGATGTTCATTTCCTTTAGATTGGATTGTCTCAAAATGCATCCATGAAGAGACAGGTGTTTAGGTAAGGTCCAAATTTATGTTCATTGGTCAGGATTTACCTGATGTAATTTTAAACTTATGAAAGCTGGGTGGTTGAGACTGTGCCTACATCAGCATTTTAGTTGCAGGCAGCAGCGTGGTTTTGGAGTGAATCCTGTGAGCATGCAGTACTGATGCTGGGGGCTGAGCACAAAAACTGCTTTGTTCTTCTGGACTGCTCCTCTAGCAAGAGGATACTTGGATATATTTCCTAATGCTGACACAACCCAGCTCTTAGCTGGCCATATCAAGCCTCCTTTATGGGCAGTAGAAAGAAATAAGAGGCAAATAATCTGCTTTATCTGAGACAGGCGTCTCAGGACAAGATGAACGAAAAGGACCATTAAGCAGCTTAGATGTACGCAGTGAACTCTGGTGTCTGGAGTGACGAGAGTCAATCCCTGCCCCACAGGTACAATTCTACGTACACTCAGCAACAGGTGAGGAGCTAGCCCCAGACCATGTGGTGCAAAGAAGGAGCTATGGGGCAGCTCTATGTGACAGGAGGGGACATGAACCTCGGGGGAACATGTGCTCAGCATCTCATCCTGGGACCCCATGTACAACTCCGATACAAGCTTGGGGCAGGATTTGTTGAACTGCATGCATGAACAACAAGAAAGTTGTTCCCATTTTCTAGCATTGTAAAGGATCTGCCAGTTTCTGATGTCTCCTGCCAACTTGACACTTGTAAGCCTCAGAGGAAGGACTGCACTATTGTCTCCAAGTTTGTTACAGCTTTTCATTTTTGACAAAAAAAGGAAAATCTTCAAAGAAACAAACATTTCATTGAAGACACGTAGAATGTATCAGTACCAACAGAACCTATTTCATAGAAGCTATTAGAACCCACTTTATATGAACATCATCACAACATACAGAAAAAAAATTCCACTTTTCTTTTCCCTTTACAGTTAACTGACATGTTTCAATCTGAGAGAAGTAGTTTTATAGTTTTGTTTATTCTATGATTAATGTTCTTTTTGAGAACTTCTACTTCATCCATTTTCTGGAGCTTTTAAGAACTCACTGTGGCAGTTGCCAAATATGTAAACACTGCAGCAATTACACTTTCATTGCCCATGAAAAATGGACTTGTAAGATTTAGATGGCTGCAGTTTTTTGGTGCTGAAAGTATTTTTTAAAATCTGGGAAAAGATTTTTTGTTATCCTTTACTGTAGTAGAGGTTAATACACACTCGAAACATTAAAGTTTGATAGAAAAGTTATGATGTATTTGATTATTTCATCAAAATATTCCTTTTCTGATCTCAAAGGAAGACTGAAGGCAACCAGAAACACACCAATGATTTTGTCGTATATCAAAGATTTATTAGATAATATATTTCACAAAGAAAATCTATTTGTCACATATGCTTGACTAATCTACTAAACAGGCATGACTTCAAAGGATACATAGGTGCAATAACATGCTCAGAGCAAGTGGCAGGACTGGGATGTAACAATTTCAAATTTAAAGAAAGTGGCATAAACATATGCTACAGAGAGGAGAAATATTTACATACATGGCAAAAGGCAAAGTCAAATGAATTTTTATTCTGGCTACGCATAGCTACATACTGGTTTTCACTATAAATTTTTTAATAGATATGCTGCTCTGTCAAGATCAAAAGTTTCTGAGGAATGTGCTGATTTTAAAAACATATTTTTTCCAAAGTGAATGACAAGATACATGTGCTTTTGAGTTTTGCCACAAAAAGACGTTTTTGATTTTATGCTTTATATATTAGAATATAAAGATTAATATCTGAAATGAAAGGAATTTGATCCAAGGAAATGTCAGTTTTTCCATTCATGGCAGTGAATGGGTGAAGAACAACCTAGCTAGTTTCAAACTTCCCTGACACTCAGCCTTAGTAGGCTTTTTCATATTCCTCCTGCTCCTGCAGACATCCTTGTTTTATTTAGGTCTCCTGGAAAACTTTCATTGACATAGCGTGCTGTAAATGGCAGGCTCGTTTTAATGCTGAAGGCCTGATGCCTGTCCCTGGTGAAAATACCCTGATTCATCTTGCCAGGGTTTTAAAATACAGCTTTTGGATGGGAGCTTGATCAGATTAAAACATTAATGTGCCTAACTGCACCAGCGCCTGTTCATGAAGTCTTAGGGCATCAGCTTGGTTTACTAGGCACAGCATCTCTATGCACTTTTATTTAACTGCTGGTTTATAGCAGGGTATTGTCCTGTACAGTTCGCCTTATCTATACTTTTAATGGGTGTTTATTGTTTGTGGCAAGCAAATAAATAAAACACCCTCTTAGAATTAGAAAACTGAAATGTAATACATATAAGCCAATCAAGGAAATCCTACAATATGGCAATGATTAACCACAGCAGCAGCAAAACAAAGATGTTCTTATGTATTGGAATTAAAACAAAACAACCAAAAACCCTTCCAACAGTCTTTTTCATAGGTTAGTAACCAAAACTACTAAATATACCATGTGTTAGATAGAGCTGATCATCAACAACCAAGCAGATTTCATTTTCATGAACTCTGAAGTGATTTTATGTTGACTGCACAGCATACACGAGCACTCCTGAGGCCCTCTGGCAGGACTGCGGCACTGGATTTGTCTGGAATGCTGCGGTTTTGCAGTTCAGATGTATATGCTGGTGGTGGCTTGGGTTTTTGGTTTTTGTTTCTTTTTTTTTAATGAATGGGAAACATGGAAAGCAAAATAAATACCATGACTGCATGTAAAAACACGGGTGGGATATTGTAGATTAGGGTAAGATTATTAAAATAAGAATAACATTTCTATGTCCAGTTCTTTTAAATTATTGCTTGATTTTTTTCTATCTGAAAATGACTTAATAATGAGATCCTTCACAAAAATATGCTAATTACCATGAGATCTTGTTGAGAACAATTTGGTCTTGTTGAAAACAGCTAGGTCAGTTCTGCAGTGTTCTCAGTGTTAAAAAGACTCATCAACAAGATTGCTCAGAAGTTATTCCAGTGCAGCAAAAAAATAAAATGAAGTCCAGGGTGGAACGCATTATTCAGAATTGTATTTTCAACTGAATGTCACACTTGGTAGAATAGAAGAAGCTGAATAATAAATGGACCCTTGGGTCAACATGCCAAATGTTTTTACTTCAGAACATTTCAACCCTCAAAACTTTTCCACTTGTTCACAAGTGTAGGCATCAGCACATCAGTAATTCTGACTTAGCTACAACCTTGGCTATGTGCAAACACATAGGTAAGTGATGGAAGGTTGTAAAACTGTTTTCTGCTCCTACAACACTGCTCTGCTTTCTGGTTGTGGTGAGCCCTGCCTTTGCAGATCAGAGATTTCCAAAGAATATTAGTCATGACACTTCCTGACCTTCCCAGAGTTCTGGACAGAAAGTTCTGGAAAATTCAAAATGCATTATTAAGCACTTTCCAGCTCTGCTTAACACATAACAGGAGTGCAGGTAGCCACCACGCTTTTCACTGAGCTTCAGAATATCTTCACGTTTGTCTGGCATGGCTCTGGATGGTGCAGACCCCAGCGAGGAGGAGAGCAGCAGTCCATGGGAACAGCACAGCAACTCCACACTGGACCATGATATGAAGAGAAGGTCCCTGCTGTACAGAGCTCTTTCCCTTAGCAACTTGAAAATCTCACTATTTCTTCTTACTATCTGCACTGATTTTCAAAGCCTTTTTGACCAAAATTTCCATATTTGTCTTTCATAAAATAAAAACTGAGCACTCCTGTGGTCTCAGGTGCATTCCCCCCAAAAAAAACGGTGCCAGCCCTGCTAGGTGCATTTGTAATAAAGCAGTTTGTCTTGCAAGGTAGCGCAAATTTACTTGGGTGACCTAATCATCTGTCCTTCGTCAGTATTTTGCATTCAATGCATTTAACTCCTGAGCCATTTAAATTGCAAAATGGGTGAGACCGTCCAGGCTGCCAGCTGTATGTGTTGTCAAGTACCACAGGGTTGTTGTTCAAAGGACCTTTGAATGGAAAATTATATTTTTCATTTGGGACAATAGATTAGGTAAATTTCTTACTTTTTTTGTTTGTTTGCTTTTAGTTAAAGTTACTGAAATATGTATGCAATGCAGGTATGTTTAAACCAAAAGCGACACAGGAACAGACTTCAATAGGAACCATGAACTTGGAGAACACACATTTGTTTCTGAAAATTTTAGATGTAAACCAAAGGAATAAATAAAGCCTTATCTATACAGATACACATACACACATATAAGTTTCTACGTAGGGAATATATAGAACTGTAACTCAGCCACAGGAGAACAATGAAAGTATGATGGCAACTATTTCTGAAAGGTAAACGGTTTTTGCATCTTCCTACTCTTACCAACATTTTGCTCTTTTTAAGGTGTAGGACTTAGTTTTTATTTAATGCTTTTGTCACTAGGCTTCTATTCAGGAGAATGTCCGCACTGAGTATCTTTACTAATGAGTGACAAAGATGTTAATAAGTTTTGTTGCAATATGAAAATGCTGAGGATTAGATACAATCAGGAAGTTTTGTAACAAATTTTAAAAAATGCAACTTCAGTCAGTCTGATGAAGTTATTCCACAAAATGGACAGCTTACCCACTTTCTGACTATACTATCTGGTGCTCACAAAGAGCTTTCACAGTTGGTTTCTGAAGGCTGGAGCAGTGACTACAAAAAAGTTCCTCTTCTTTTGGTGCTTCACTGCTCTCATGCAGCTGTTGTTTTAGCCTCCCATACAAATAGGTTTAAAAAATAGTCACTTCCTAACATGTAGCTGTTTGCGGCATCTGGAATGACAGGGTGGGCACATTACAGTAAATGGTGTTTAGAAAGAAATGTTTTGAAAACAAAGAAAGCCACATGCGAAAACACTGACAAAACCATACACAACCATACAAAAATGTGGCTTATCTATTTTGACTATTTGCTTTCTTTATGTTTTTGGATGTTTTCACAGAACACATGTGGCCCTCACTTCCAGGCATACAGTATGTAATTTCAGGATTCTCCAAATGGAAAGAATAGTCTGAAAAACTGTGCATATAATTAGATATGGAATACTTTTAACAGCTGGAGGGATTTCACACTTACAGCCTAATTTACAAAATTTTAGGCTTGGCACTGTTTCAACACTAGCACTGGAAGTAATAATTTTCCTGGCATTTTTTTGGCTCCTGAAATTATTTATGTATATATATATATATGTATATATATATAATTTTAAAGTCCCACACACAAAAAGAATACTTCTACCTGGTTAGTGATAAATGAGATAATTTAGAAGCAGTGTCAGAATGAAGTCAGAAAAAAGCAACCACACAAAAGGCCCATACTTAAAATTACAGCTAATTTTTTTGTTTATGAAAGGTCTTGTGAAAGTTTCCTGTGTCAATGAAAGTGTTTCAGGCATTTTTCCTGATACTACAATGGAGTCGATTTGTATGAGATTTACATAGAAAAAATATTATCACATAGGCAACACATTAAAAAAAGGAGCTAGGAAAGCAGATTTGTCAAGTAGGTGAGCCAGACATCATTTCTGAGGTGAGATCTAGTAGAAATGAGAATAATAATAACACAAGGAACAGATGATTACACCTATCATTTTCATTTCTTTTATTGACCTTGTTTTAAGAGTAGAATAAAGGCTCTGCAGGCTCTGAATTATTCTATGAACTGCAATCTCAGCCTTTCCTGTTCTTATGGATCCTATGCATGACTTCTTTTCACTTTTGAGGCTTCAGAAACTAAAAATGTCACCTTATTGGAGCATGATAAATAGCAGAGCATTCCTCTAAAAGAGAGTGCAGTAGAGCTGTCATTAAGACGATATCTTACTGAATTGGGATACTGATTATTTAGCATCCCATAACTGTTAAGTCTGTATTAGAAGGAAAAAATACGTTTTGTTTTTGATAGTCTGTAGATCACTAATACTGATTAAGAAAAATTAAAGTAAGCCAATTACTTTGTGACGATACCCAATACAGTGGGTTTTGAAACATATCATTCCTGGAAAAATCTATCATCTTGAGGTCCTGATGGTGGTGCATGCTTATGTTTTGCATTACATACATAAAGAGGTCCAAAAGATTTTTACATAGAGATAAAAATACCTGCTCTCTTTGCAGCCAGTGAAAGGGGGAGAATTTCACATCCTTCTCCTAAGGTTTGCAGAATAGGTTCATGGCTGCAGACTTCTAGGTTACAGAGCTAGTCTTCTCTTGAAGGCTGTGTATTTGAAAGAAGGGACTTCTTGTGTTTTAATGCAGGTATGCGGTTGTGCACTCAGGATCAGTCTTGGGGAAGTAAGAGACTCCATGCATGGATCAAAGCATTTACAGTGATTTTTTTTTTCTTTCTTTGGTTTTTGTTTGTTTGTTTTTGTTTGGGTTATTTTACTTCATTTCCCACCTCTTACACCTTAACTCTCACACTGGCTGCTCTTTGGAGGAAGAGGGGCTCACATCCTCCATCCGTTAGGGTCTAGCTTGAAGCCCATGGGGTTCAGGCCTTTACCAAATGTGTCAATAACAGGCAAGGACTTGGTGAGTCATACACCTACTGCAAGGAACCAGCATTGCAGGTCATTCAATGTCACACACCAAGTAACCATCCCATAGCGAAATCTCTGACTTCACCAAGGTTAGGTGGGCTTTGCACTGGCAGTGAGCTGCTGAGATGACTGGCATCCCTTCAGTAGTCCTCCAGGATGCACATTGCCCAAAATTTTTTTATGCTTTAAGAGCTCTCCTTAAACTTATTGCATTATGAATAAAATATATTTTTCCTCCAAAGGCAAACACATATTTCTGTTCTTCCCTCCATTCCATCTCTCTGGAAACAACTTTTAAATTTTGTAAAACTGAATGCCATAATGATTAAAAAAACCCAAACCACCAAACTACTCCAGTACTCCCCTTTGTACTGCCAAAACATCTGCTTCTACCATTAATCACCATGAGGGCTTACCCTAAATTCCACTTAATTACAGCAACAAACATGGGCTGTAAGCATTCAATACTACCTCAACTAGACAGGAAGGAAGACATAAGGAAAAATTCCTCAAGGATTCATGTGTTTAATATAGAGCATGTATGTTAAGAATTGCACCTTCACACTGTGGCATGTTTCAAAAATCCCCAAACAATTTGGGTAGTCTGAAGGGAGTTGTCTTTGAATACATATTGATAGCAGGACAGTTTTATTGCTGGAGAACAGCAACCATAAAAAAAAAAAATCCATAAAGGTTTATTTGGGTAAAATAGATACAAGAATGAGAATTTCATTTGTTTATACCAAGTTCTGCAAAAATTAAAAAAAAAAAAATGGAGGCATATATTTATGACTCCATGCCTGTCATATTTGGATGATTGAAACATTCATGCATCTGATTCAAAATCCTCTAAATCCACTAGTCTCTCCCCAGCCTCTGGATCACATGTTTGAAATCAAACACACAGATAAATCTTTGCTGCTTTGGGTTGCAAGTGGCTACACTTCCTGTCCCACCCTGCATCTTACAGCTTTAAGCTCTTTCCCTGGGTCTTTCCAGACATCACCTTAAAATGACAGTTCTATCAAATCCAACAAGGTTGAAAAGGAGCCTCCAAGGCCTGTAATCTTGCTATGCCACCCCAGTCAGGGTTCCCCTCATCTGTGTTCCCCACAGTATCTGCCACCCCAGGTACCCAGCCCAGTCATGGCTCTGAGTGCTTGGAACGGAAAATCAGGCCCACCTCACTCAGTTTTCCCACTGCCCAGCATGGACAGCCTTGTAAAACCTACTTTTCCCTTTCTGTTTTATTTTAGCACCTGTGAGCAGGGAGGTGAAATACAAGAGATTCATGTGCCAAAGAAAGGATGTCAGCTGGCAATTGTCTCTGCTAAGGAGGAAACATCAGGAGCTGATGAGATCAAATGCCATGAGGAAGTATGGTTCTAGTATTCATAAACACCTGTCTGGTATTACTGTACCTGCTGGACTTTTCCCAACAAGGTAATTCATCACTTAAACCTGGCAAAACCACCTGCTAAGCCCTATCACTGTATGCATTGCAAGGTTAGACTGAATCTGTTCCAAAACCTGTGCTGGAGACCCTGCAAACTCCAGACATGGGCTTTTGTGTCAAGGAAGGCTGGCAGTTCCTGTCCGTCCCTGTGATCTGGATCCAGCAGGAAGTGCACCAGCAGAAGTAAGGCTGCTGGGGCACAGCTGCTGTCCTGCTGGGGAGCAGAGGCATGAGCCCAGGGAGGTGCCTGGCACCAGGTGCTGGAAGGGCTCCTGTCATTTGCATGCATCGTGGTCTGAGCTGGCCAGAGCGCTAAAACACTGGAAATATCATGGACATGCTCCAATTCCTTGGGAAAACTTGGTGGGATTGCTTTAAACACATTATTTTGCAGGGTCGGGGCCTGACTTGGCCATCTAGTCCATTTGGTATAAAGGAGTCCCTCCCTTGACCTGGCTGGAGTCCCCGTGCTAACGCAGTGCTTCCAAAATGTGATGCCCCCCCCGCTTTTATCTTGCTGTGTGGACAAACCCCGATTCAGTTACATAAATAATATTGGCCCATTGGAAGCAATCCAGCCATTAAACCTCTTGATTCAGAGTTTAAGCCTGAGATCAGGATGAGGCCTAATGCGTGTGGAGTAGAGATTATCCCACATCTGCCAACTGTGGTACGCCGGCATCTGCAGAGCACCTGTCACGGGTCATGGTCAGACCCAGCCCATGGATCCAATGCAACAATTCCTATACTCCCTTCCCTTGCTCAAGTGGCAGGACATCATCAGATATGTATTTCTAAGATAGATTGGTCCCTAATTGCACGTCATGCATGGCAGCCCAGATGAAGACAGTAAGTTAGCAAAGTAAGTGTGCCTGGCTCCTGCAGCCCACACGCAGGACTGGGGCTGCCAGAGGTGCAAAGCCTTGGTCCAGCTGTGCTGCACAACTATACATTTCTATGCTAGGGTGTCTGCGCAGAGTTTAAACAGCCTTTTGCATTTGCCTGATGTGCAGTCATTATCTCTGAGAAATGGCATAAATAGGCATCTGCAGGAGTTAAAACTAGCAAAGGATGTAGGTTAAGATCCAAGGAGAAAATTCTCATTTTTTCACTAGATCCCAGATTTTACCCATTATCTCCATACTGCCTGTTCCACTCAAATGAATGCCCTGTCAGCCTTTCCTCCTTCAGCTGCAGACAGGAGTAGTTGAAGTAACACCATGGCAGAATATTTATTAACACAGAACCAGTGTCCTTCATCTTCCCATGCATGCTGCGCATTTTGGTTTCACTTGCACATGCAATCTTCTAGGCTTCTTTCTGCAGATTTGAGTCCACAAGAGCTAGCTTCCCTTCATCTGCCATATAGTAAGTTGAACTTATTACAATAACATAGCTGTGATCTTCAGCAAATGTAACAGAATATTGTCTTGATATCAATTTCCTTTTTCAATAAAGTCCTGATTTTGCCTTAGCATTTATGAAGTGGTGGGAGGCCGTTATCCATCGAAATTATCTCTTTCATATACTATACCATAAAAATATGGCCCTCTATATGCAGTGTTATAAAGGTATTTGTCTGACTGACTGACTTTAACCACCCAAGAAGAGTAATAAGTTCAGTAATCCTCTGGAAATGTGTAGCCTGGAGTGTGTTATTGCAGCTAGTATTCAGTGCACTCTCCAAAAACAAATCACAAAACCAATTAGATTTATGCATTTACAATCTTTGATTGATACAGCCTTGACATAAATCACAGAGTTAGAAAAACACACTGCTGGATTAGCAAACCACATTGTAGTAGTGTGGCTTGCAATGTCATTTTGCTGAGATATTTACGATACCAACACAACCGATGTCAGTCTTAACCAAGTTACTCTTGTTACAGGGTGTTGCAAATAGATGTGCATCTAAATATTTTCACATGTGCAAAAGAAATGCAGCCAGGTTATAACTTGGAAAGATATCTTGGGACAGATTCTTGGACTAGTGTCTGAGATTGGCCAGCCCAGTGACCTCTGAAATTCCACTTGAAGAAAAAACTGTTGCCAATGTGCTGTAGAGGTATTCTGGTGCCAGAAATGGAGGAATAGAGAAAAAGATCCCGAAGTGCAGTTTCACAGAAATGGTGTCAGATGTGGGAGCTAGTGAAAGTCCTATGAGACTCCACAGTATATAACCAGACTCGTTTGAAGTTTGGCTGTGATCCACCTCCCTATATGGTGAACCCACCATCCAGGGCATTGCTCATCAGGAAGTACTTCTGCACAGTTCTTCACACTGCAGCTCCTGTTGCCCACACTCCAGTATTTTTATTGTATCCCTGCATCTCTACAGAAGTGTGCAAACAGCAAAGGTGCAGACTGAAGGCCTTTCTGCACCCGCAATTAAATATAATGATGGCAAATTGGAGTGGGTAAAATTTTATTATGGACATCATACCTAGAGAGCAAACATTAACAAAGATACTGAGTGATGGAGTAGATACCTTTCAAAATAATACTACTACTCTTACTATAGCTTGTGTCAACCCAAGCAGTAGTGTTTCATATTAACCATCTTAAGGCGGTGAAAGGATAGCAGGAAGGAAGGAAGCAGATGCACTGTGTGCTGGTTTCGTAGTGTTTGGCAATTACATTAGAACATTTTCATTCTCAAGCTGATCAAAGAAATCAGAGAGCTCATGCTGACTGAGTCACCAGTTGTCCAGTAGTCAGAAGGCTATTGTATCAATGGGTTGCTACTTTCAATTTCATCTGTTTGAATAAAGGTTTTACAGGAGGAAACAAAGTTGTAGCTGGAAGAAATTATCAGAATAAAAATCACAAGTGGATATTTGGAAGTTGGTAAGTTACCTGGGTGAATAAGCAGGATATGATGCCAATCCATCCAAAGCCACATCATCTAGTTTATACATAGTCTTTAAAACTGTCCAGATGGTTTGCAGTTCCCAACAAACACCTCCTGTATTTAAGACCAGTCATAGATTTTGACTCCTGGTTTTGAGAGCAAATAAATAGATGTCTGCATTGAGGGTGATTTAGACAGAGACTGTGTGAGATAAGAGATTGGCTGTGTTTCCACCACTGTGGACTTCAGCCAAAGAAGGAAAGATTATCACTACTAATCCAGCATGGGTCTTTGAGATGGTCTGTCAGCTGAAGCAGAAGAAACTGTAATCCAAACTGAAAATGCTAAAGGGAGGTAACTAGCATGGCCTGGCTCTGACAGTGCCTGAGCAGGGGTTCTGCTGAAGATAGCCTTTTCAAGCCTATGCTATACTGTTCTTTCCCCACAATTTATGCTTCAACAACAGGTAATGAACATTTGAAATTTGGCCTGTAGTTTGAGGTAAACAATGCACTTTACTCCCTTTCTTTTACTTCTGCCAGAGTAAAAAACTTCAAGGAAGGGGAAGGATCTTAGCAGTAATATTTATTACTGAGTCAAATCTTTTGGTATTTGTATGCTTTGAGGCCAGCTCCACAGCCAGCATAAATAAACATAGCTCCCTCAGAGTTGCATTGTTTTGTTCTGTTGCTGATCCAGTTCAACAAGAATAGGAGAAGAATAAAAGTAGAGACTCCTGATTGCCAGAAATAGAAGAAAATTAGGGTTAAAAAGTCCAGGCAAATAGAAAGATTTGCTTATGAAGTTTGTGTATTTTCTCAGCCGTTGCTTGTTACAGAAGAAGCCTTGCAGGTCATAGTTGAGTAGTTGAGAAGCTGCAGCATGGGATCAATTGATGTACGACTGTATTTCAGGGAGTAGTTTATCCATGGGTTTATTCAGAAAACAAACTGATAATTATTTTATATTTCACTCATTCCACTGAATCTGCATAGAACAGGGAAACTGCAGCCCTCTGGGCTACTTTTACTCCTCTGGCTTTCCTACCCTGGTTAGGAAGCTGATGACTATAACGTGTCAGTGTAATAAAAAGTAAGCACTTCATTCTTGCTGAAGAAGATATTCTTAATATGATTTGATAGTCTCAAAATTTTTTGTCTCTGGACAACTTTATTGTGTGAAAATTGTCTGCCTTGTAATAGGTGTGAGCAGCTGAACTGTGCATGGAAAAGATGCTCTGCATGGTGCCTGAACACCAGCGTGCTGCTAGTGGAGACTCTCTGTTTTCATTCTCCACACAGAGATGTGCCTGAGGCTGTATTAAGAGAGCAGTTCAGATCAGAATGAAATATAGCCACTTCCCACAATGTTCCACAGTCAGAAAGAACCTCCAAAACAGTTTTTATCTCCCTTTTTTTATGGGGCTTGGCCTGTCTGCTTTAGCCAGGTTCCATTTGCAGGACATTTTTATCTTAATGACAGTCCCCAGAGTAATTTCATCTGTCTCAGCAGTATCATCTCAGGAATTGTGAAGTAGCTTCCAAATTCTATGGAGACTTGGGCTATGAGTCCCTCAGAAACATGGGCTCTGGCAGTTTTCCAGAGCTACAAACATACCATGTGTCTGGCTGCACAACCAGTGCTTTTCATGGCTCAGGCTAGGTATGGAGGACTGGATCTCATGATCAGGGACATGATGGCCCCTGAGCTGCCCCTGAGCTGCCCCTGAGTATGGGGCCTGACTGGGGTGTTTAGCATCCCATGGACCAAAAAGGGATGGGAAAATTCTCCATCCTAAAGAAGGTGTGTGGAGCTAAGCGAGGGTTCTGTGCAGGTTGTAATCACTGTGATATTCTTCAAGAGTCGTTGCCCAAGAACTGTGCTAGAAATAAATCTTGTATGCAAATACTGCTACAAAGTCCTGCTTTGTCCACTGCTACTACACTGAAATGTTTTCTCTGGACCTTTGATGGGAAATATTTCCCATTTTGCTCACTGTGTTTGAGCCAATCTGGTCTGTGGTCAGATATGTCTTGGACCAGGTTCATAAAGTTTACTTGGTTCTTTCAGAATTTGAAGAGATACTATTACTGTATACTCACAACAGGCATCTCTACAAATACCTTGCTATGTCTATAAAATAACAAGTTCCCATTTGCCTGATTATGTAAAGGAAAGGTGCAGATGGTAACATATTGCAATCAGTCCTCAGGGTTTGACTACCAATGGCTGATGCTTGGTGGGGAAAAAAAAAGTAAATAAATTAAACAATTGATCCTGGGGACATAAACTTTCATTGAGGGGCACTGCAGTGACCAGATGTAGGCACTTCACTGCTAGAGGAAGAATAAATTTCAGATAGGCTTTTATTACACGAGGCAAACAGCTTTGCTTTCTCTGTTCAACACAAATACGCAAAGCTTGCCTTTGAACCACAATGCTACCACTCTCTTGGCAGCAATATTAAAGAGGTCCCCTTGTTTTGTTGGATATTAATAACAGGCTGCACTCTGAAATGTGATTTTAAAAATAGAAAGTTAATTGTTGCTGGGAAATTTTAATTGAGGCTGATTAAAGGAAGCAACAAAATATATTGACTACTAAACCTCACTTCTTGCTTCAAGTGTGACCTATAATGGACTCCCCCAAAATCATTACGTGGTCCCTCTAAGCATTCCAGGTTTTTCATTTGAAATTCATTAAATGTTTGTGTGTCTGATTTTTGGGGGGTTTTCTGAAAAGTTTTATAGTCACAGCTGCGCTAGTTATGGATAGGTTTATAGTGCCTTGCCCATCAACCGGCCCACATGTCCAGTCCAGTTTGTTTGATACCCTACCTTTCACAAGCATTCAGCAGTTCTGGAGGTGTTCTTATAAAGCTGCCAGTAAATGTACCAGCTGGACTCATTTATGTACACGAGAAGCCTCATTCCGGCTGCCTTACAAAGAGCCAGTGGCAGTAAATCTGTGTTCAGTCCATATATGTACTTTAGAATATTTTTCTACACTTCTGAAAAGAAAATAATAAAGTATTTCTAAGATTTCTAGAAAGTTGTATGCGGTCTTCAGAAGAACTTGAATACTCTGTGGTGAAAAAACAACCTTCTGAGAGTCCCTTTTTCTTTGCAGTAAATTCTTTATGCTGTGCAATTAAAGCTGTTAGAAAAGTCTGCTCTCTTAGAAGCACACGGATGGATGGCATTTTTGTAGAAATTCATATGAACAAATTGCTCATTATTCCCTTTTGTGACCGTTGCAAGTGCAACATGAATAAAGGATTTCTTGAAGGCTGCAAACACCTTCTTCACATTGCCCAGAGAGGTTTAGTGGTAAACAAGGCTTGTTTAAAAAGTTCAGATAAGTGGCAGAATGACAAGTTGCAGACAACCCACCATGCAACTGAAATTTCAATAAAAGATAGGACAGGTGAAAGAACTTCCAAAGAAAGGAAAAAAAACAAAAAGGAAATAATAAGAAAATTTTTTTCATCATCTCCAGATTTACTCTGACATACATTCTCAGCATAATGAGAGAGGATGTAAAAAAAGGGAACCACTACTCCTTGGCCACACTGGATGATCTACCAGCATCATGCTCCTCAGAAAATACTCTTCCCTCACTTTTACCATCCTTTTTCTAGATCTACTCACAGCTTTCCTGTGCTATGTGTGAATGTCTCAGTGCTGACATCAGTTACTGTGAGGTTTTATTAATATTTACCAGTAGAGATTCCAGTCAATCCTATCTGCGAGGCTTCTGCCTATGAGGAAGTTTACCTCAGCACTTCTAGTAAGAGCAAGGTCCCCATGATTTCTATTTCTTTAGGTGGACCATAGCTTTTATCCAACCACTGAGAGTTTTTGCCAAAGTTAGTTTTCAAAATAATTCTCTGATAGCATATCTGCTGAACAGAATTTATAGCTTCAGGGCAAGAGTGGACATTCCTGCTGTGTGTTTTAGAATAAAATATTTTACAGCACGTATGTCTCCTCTACTACCTTACAGACTGGTCTCTGTACCTTTTCCTATGACGTAAGTCAAGTGGGTTCAAGCTTTAGAGTGGAATACAGCTGTCATCTTAACAGGATAGATATCATGGCTGTCTTTCTCCAGCCATAGTAGTGTTGCAATAAAAAGATATTAATACGCATTATCAGTATCTGTGCTTTACTGCACTCCTTGGACATTTTTTCTGCTGGACAGTGCACCTCATCTTCTTCCTCTCTAGCCTAGAACTGGTTTTAATGGCTACCACCAACTAAAAATAAAATTATTACAACCTCTCTTTTGCTGTGGCACACTGCAAAATACAAGGATCATTAAGTAAAGGAACTCAGAATTTCCTAAAGCAACCTAATATTCACTTCTGTTTGGGGATATATTTTTGATATTGTTAAAATATGTTTTCTGCAAGCATCTCCCCTGTATTCTTTCCAGTGTTTCAAATTTCATTGCAATTAACAGTTAGGGAGTAGTCAAAATACAGTGCTGTCAAGCCATACAATCATAAGTCTTTCCTAACCCCACAGCTTGTAAGTCATGGAAATTCGTGCTCTAGGAAGCTTGGAGCCAAGCTGACCTGAGGGCACGGAAGCAGCCAGCTATGCTGCCAGCAAGGTGATCTGAGTCAGTGGCTAAGGCCAAGCCTACAGACGCCCAAGCATCTGCACTGATGTTTATGCCTCATGGCTCCAGTCATCAGTTGACTTCTGTTTATTGCTTGCATGTCCAGAGGCAGAGTTTTTTCCCCAGCTTTCCAAAATGATTTTCATTTTTAAATAGCACCAGTCAGGCTGTATCAGTCCAAATTCTTTTTACCTAGTCCCTTCATTAAAAGGCAGGAAAGGTGACAGAAGGGTGTTTTTCTGTGTCAATGTTTCATTTCCTCCCAGCAAGAGAAATGACTTGGCAACTGGTTTCATATTGTGGAGAATTCACAGCCTACACAGTTCAAAAACACTTCCAACATTAATCCTGACCTATGGCTATTTACTACAGAGAAAACCAATAGACTCTTGTTCCATCTTGTTGGTTTTAACATTAACTTCCTTTTATTTATCTTTGTGCCAAATCGAAAAGATTTGACCTGAGGCATGGAGCTAGACATTTCATATCTTCTTACTAGTGCCATGTTGTTAGTGGCCTAGATAGATTATTGTGGAGAAATGCAATACAGACTTTATGTGTATGATATTAAGGGGGTAATGTCTAGACAGAGGTTGGGCCTCTAGACTTGTGTCTACTACAAGGATTGATAGAAAAATGAAATCTCTTGGTAAAGCCTTCCTAGAAAACCACATAAGCATTAATGGCTTTATTTACAGCACTAATATTTTAAGCATAACATAATTGTGCCAGACTCATGTTAGAATAGCAAATGAGTCAGAATCTGATGCATGACTCCTACAAGCAAAGTCCTGTTGGTGTTTTGGGGCAGGGGAGGCCTTCCTTTTAAAAAAATACCTCTTAAGCTCTTTATGTCATTATCAGAAAGGTCATCAGCTATGCCAAGGACTGATATCTTATTCCTAGTTTAACTGCAAATTCTAAATGCTTATGTGGTGTGCAGATTAGCTGCTGAAGAGCAGCCAGGAGTGGCAGGTGAACATGGCAGGGGATATTAGAAGTGACTGAATTTTGGAAATGGGATGGCTTTCTTAAAATAGACCAACAACATGAGTCATAAAGAGATTTCAGGGAAACTCTAACTCCTACTGTTAGATAGTGAAAGGCTATTCCCAAGGCCAAATCCAGAGAACGGCAAGGTTGTGAGTACTGAAAAAAATCAGTGGAATAGGCTGTCAGTGAGTTTACACCTTTTACATTGCTGTGCTTTATTAGAATGTATGAAAATACTTGTGTAGATACAGTAAAACACATCTTATTGATTCACATGCCTCATGTTTGGAAGAACAAATCCTGAACAGCCAAAGAAACTATCCTCTATTTCAACAGTTTTGTTTTGTGTGGAAGAATGGGCACTGAAAAAAGCTGATATTTGAGGAACATGAAAAATGCTTTAAGCACATGCTTATATTTCAGAAAAGTTGCAAGAACAGAACAGGAAGCTGCCTATCCAGAGGCCAGGTCTTACAAAAAGAAAACTAAAAGTATTTACAAAAGACTAATATAAATAAAATGACTCCCCTAAAAGCCCAATATGAATAGGATGCAAGAGGCAACTTTCTGTAAGGTCAGCATGACCTTAACTTAAATGTCACTGTAGTAAAATCCTGTGGTCCATGGCTGACCTTTTCAGAAGGGGACATTGGTTTGGGGTATATTCAGAACATTACCTTGGTACCCAAAGTTTAGCATTGCAGCGTGTGGCATCCAAAATCAGCAACTGCATTTGAATCTTGTCCTTATTCTTTGTTCACAAAATTCATTGCAGCATAGGGGCTGCTAGATTGTTCATTGTTATTACTGACTTGTTAACATTTCTCTCTGTACTGGATCTAAGGTTTATTAGTATGACATAACCTGGAAAACGTTTTACCTTTTTTTCTTCTCTTGGCAAGAAAATGACGGGATGAAAAGATAACACAAATGAAACCAGTCAAGGATCATTACATTTGCTAATCTGAAGTGAGAGATTAATGTTGAACTCTGGACTAGTTCTTAAAAATGCAGGATTTTACTCCATTTTCAGAACAATATCTGCATCTGATGACATGTGGAGAGAGGGAAAGGATCAACACTGATTTTCCAGTCTCTCTTATGAAATATAGGTAGTACGGTCATGCTTGGCAGCTTAGCAATTTAAAGATTTGCATGTCACTTCATCTTTTCCACTGTCACTTTGTTAGTATGAGAGTACGACAAAGCAAGAGAGGGCTCATTAATTATTCATATTCTTTGTAGTAAGACAAGCCTTTGATTCTTTTTATTTACAAATATAAAGCTAATTGTAAGGAAAAGGGCTTCTTCTCTCTCTGCTGAGCAAGGAAGCAGTGAAATACATTGAGCCAGCTCTCTGTCACATGCTCATTATTACTGAGACGAGCCAGGTACGGAGCCCAGTAGTTGGCAAACTGAGACGAGATCAGGTCCATGAGTGCTTGCTAATATGCTACTCTTCTAGCTACTCTGCTAGCCGTTCTGTCCAGAACACACACCAGACTTTTCTGATGCAGAGGGTTGCAATTCAAAGGCACTCCTGGGATGCCGCATTCCCCTGCTGCTCTTCTCTTTGTGAAAGATGGGCTGTTTGAGCTCAGCATTGCAGATAACACTCCCATCTGCAGCCTTGTGTTATTAGTACCTAAATTAAGCTGTGAGACAAAGAGACCATCACACAATTGCCCATCACTGGCTCTAGGTCTTGAGTACCCTTAAACCTGGGAACAGGAACTACAAGGACAGACTGGAAAGTGAATGCAATACTTGTGGCTTGCCAGCCTCACCCTAAATCAGCTCTCACAGTACAAGCACTGAGGTGAATGAATTTATATATCACAAGCCAAAAAAAACCCAAACCAGAACAGTTCTTTGGCTAGAAACACAGGTGCAAAGGTAAGAAAGAGCAACCAGTATTGCTACCAAAACTTCAGCTCAGAACCAGTGGGCACTTCCTGAAAATGCAGTTTCTCAATTGGCTTAAAATTATCGAAGTGTGTTTTGCTGCTGAAAAGGGTGTTACTGCTATTTTGCCTGCCTTTTCTCACATTTTTCCATAGCTTCCATGCAAGTCTTTCTTCAAGTTTTGCCATGTGAGATGGCACTGAGATTTAACATCTCTAATTCTCAATCATGTCTTTGAAGATTCATAAATTAGATATTTAATCAAAATTACTAACTTTAATGCTTCATCCCATGAATTACCTACCATCTTCCATCTAATCTTCAGGAGGCTAATACACTGAAGAATATTAACATTATAGAGACATTAACTAGTTAGAAGAAACAAAATGAACCAGCTATAGTCTAACATTCAACTCAGCACAAGGTAATGTTTTTATTCACTGTGAAGAAAATGCTCTCTGTTTTCTGGGTTCCAGCTTGAACACATAAATTTCTACATGTTGAAAATCATATATTCAGGTCAGAAAAGACCTCTGCTAATCTGGTCTAACCTCTTTCTAAAAGAAGAACTGTGTTAAAAGTTGTCCTGCTCATGGCTGTGTCCATCTCTGTTCTGAGTATTTCCAAAAACAGTCTACACAGCCTCTCTGGGCACCTGTCCCAGTGCCTGGACACCCTCATGGTGATATTTATTCTTCCTTTCATCTAATACCCCTTGCTGCCGCTTGTGCCCATTGCCTCTTGACCTTGCAGTGGTGCTCTTCTGAGAACAGTCTGGATCCACCTCTGTACTGCCCTTCAGGCAGCATTTAGAGACCTGAGACTTCTCCAAGATAGACTGCCTCAGGTCTTCACCCTCTCCTCACACATTGTGTGCCACAGTCCACTAATCACACATGTGATCAGCTGCAAACATACAAAAAAAATACCAGAGGGTTTGTGTCCAGCTCTTGAATGACAGTTGACATGGAAGTAGACAAATAGGTTTGGGTGCAGGTTGAGCACTGCCAGACAGAGGGACAGGTATAGTGCAAAGGGATAGTGTGCTCCAGAATACCTTACCCCAGTAACGTTCTCAGTTCTCTTACAGTCTCTCTGTAACTCTAACGTTACAGTTCTCTTGTCTTCTTCCAACACCATGCCTGTGCCCTTTGCTGTTGTCATCCCTCCCCACAACAGCCCACAACAGCAGAAACAGATTTGTGCATGTGCTCATGGAAGAGGCATTTTTTGAGAAATATGGGGTGCATTGTGGCAGATACTGATGTGAATTTGGGCAGAATGACACAGAATAGACACAGAACTGCTGGCAGTCTACAGGTTTTGCTATGAACAAGCAGTGATCTCCTGGTCCCCTGTCAATAACCTCATCTAACCCCACTGGAACATTAAATATTATAGAATTGGAAAATCCTGAACATCCTCCCTCGTAAGTTTTTTGCCCTTAACCTGTTGTGAGTCTGATTTGATTAATTTTCAAATAAGGCCAGGTTTGCCTTGTACAAGGAGTTAATATGATAACTAAACCCATTTTCAGCACAGGAGTGCAAATATCCTTCTCGTTGTTCTTTCCATTGTTTCCACACTATACAAGAGGCATTTAACATCAGTGTTCCAGGGGGTTCACTGGTAATGGTCATGGCTGTGAATAAAAGACTTGTTGGCAAATAATACTCCATCACCCACTGTTGTGTCATATCCAATATCTTACATTAAGGAGGCTTTAGGGGAAATAATAATAATTTTGAGGGGAAAAAAAATTAATAGAAGTGGAGGTTTGGCAAAAATAAATGTTTTATCAGGAATAGCCCTTGCCAAACATAACATTTTCTCAGGAGCCAATCTTGGCAAAACAAATGTTTTATCAGGAGCAGAAGTTTGGAAAAAGTAACATTTTATCAGAATTGGAACCTTAACAGAAAATGTCTTTTTATCAGGAATAAGGACCATGGCAATTTAAGGAGAAAAGCTTGCTGAAAGTGGAGTTTTATCAGGAGTTTTGCTTGAGGAAAATAGTGTTGCATGAAGGGTAGGAACTTCAGAAATAATGTTTTTTTTAGGGGGAGATGATGGATGAAAATATCGTTTTATCAAAAAGAAGGGGGGAGCTAAGGATTTAGTGAAAGTGGTGTGCTAACAGCTTCTACCTTCCAGTATGGGAAGCTTTGCTCCTGGAAAAACATTATTTGCACACTGCATACTTGCCGTAGCTAAAATGCTGCTTTTGACAAGCTGTGCTGCTGCTAAAATGTTTTTTTTGGCAAGTTCACCTCTCAAAAAGATGTTTTTGAAAACTCTCTTCAGAGAGATGTGCAAATTGACTATAATACCTGCAGCAGAGCCAGGTACCTCTGTGAGCCAGCTTTTCATCTGTTTATTAGTTCTCCGTGGCCTCCCTTCTGCCTTTTGCTTTATGGTGATGATGTTGATGCACAGCACTTTGGATCCTGAAACACCATTCTGCTTCCAAATGTAGGCCTCCTTCATCATTTTGTTTCCCTCGGCTGCTGACTGACTCAGAGTGGTTGACTCTTCTCCAAGTGTGCGTTATGCATCCTTTCCCACCAGGGCTCTCTCCCCACACCTGGAAGGCTGCTTATGCCTAGTTTCTAACTCCTCTAGTCAGCATCTGACACCACTGGGGTTGAGATGTCCCTCACTGCAATGAAGGACCCAGTGGCAAAAGCCACGTGGGAAGGTCTTCATTGTCTCTTTTTTGGGTTTAAGAAGTCAATCACAAGAGACTGAATCTTTTCCAAAGTGCACTCTCACAAAAAAGGGCATGAGAGAGGAAGAAAGTGACGGGTTGAGTCATTTAATACAGGTCCGTATCTCATCATATCTCAGTCATGCTGTATAATATATTCATCTGCTTCCTTGTGGAATTTTGGGCAAGTACCCAAGTCAGGAGTCTCCCAAATGTGTTATCTGTGGGTAATATCCCTATGAAGGAACTGGGACCATGCATACATGTAGGACTACAGCCTATCAACAATTTGTTGTTTGAATATAAAAGATTAGATGGAGAGCATCAATCGCTATGACTGAATGGATGGGATTCTCCCTGGACATTGCCAGAATTTGCAGGGCATCATCAGAATCACTCACTGTTTATTTACAATGTTACTGAGCACCAGTGGGAAGTCATGAGAAAGGCTGACTCAATTGCTATTTTTAAGAAAGGTGACAGGTGAGAGTTGGTTATCACAGGCCACTCTTGCCCAACTGTCCGGGTACTGTAAGACTTCCAGCAGGAATGAAATGGCTGGCTTTGTTGAGAAGGGAGGCTTTGTTGAGAAGGGAACTGATTTCAACTTGAGCTCTTCTTTTAAGACGGTAAGATAAACCATCCTGTAAGGAACTGATGAACAAAAACAAACAAGCACATGTGATGAAGTATATTAAGTACTACACTTAAAACAGGATATGGGACGTGGAAAGCACATGAAAAAAGCCCATAGATCTGACCAAGAGGGACTGCAGGTTTCTTACTTTCATAAGGAACAATGTCCTCCAATGTTTCAACATTTTCCCAGTGCACACTGGCCTTTAATTCAGGTCCCACTGAAGCATTTCCTCATACAAATATTGTAATTTAATGTTATTGCATTGTAGTGGTTGTGATTCATTGCAGCTGAAGTCCCTGTTCTGTGAGAGACTTATTATTTGTACTATGTTCCCCTGACTGTTGAGTAACTTATGGTTTGTCACTGTATCCCTTAGTAAGGTATTTTGCTGGTTTACACTTTGAACTCTCTATGTGAGAGAGTTGGCATTGCCTTTTAATGGCAAGAGAATCAGGTAAAATCTGGGAGATCTATGTAGCTAGATCTAGGTCTAGGCTTTTAGAAGAAACCCTAGATATTTGAATCCATCTTTTGTGACCACCAACAGCAACTGGCAGAGACATTATCCACAAGGCAGGGTAAAGTGGGTAATATCTGCTCTTGGTACTAAGTAGCAGGACAACCTGCAGAATTGACGGGTTATTGGCTGACTAGGAAGGGTTTGGGAAAACTGCATATGGATCTCTGACTACTGCATTTCACTTCAGGTTTAAATGAATCTCACACACCAAAAAAATTCTTACCCAAATACATTGACTAAATTTTGTTTTCAACTTGAAACTCTAGGAAACCACTTTCATGGAAATCTATTTGTATGTGGTTTCAACCAGAAGGAGTAAATGCTTTCCAGTTCACTGGACATTTTGCCCAGGTGACGTTAACCCAGATTTACAGCTGTGACATTTCTGCAAGCCTGACCCTGCTGGAAAGATTGACTTGGCGCCCCAGGGCACCTCATTCATGCCCTACAAATCCCACTGTAGTACAGCGCTACCATAAGGGCTCTCCTGCAGAGCTGGGATGTTCTCTGCTTGCATTATGCAGGTATAAGGTGGCTCTGAAGTAAAGTGCCCTGCCAATTTCAGTTTCAACTCACTCCAAGCTAGAGTATCCCTAGAGTGCACGCTGCTCCCCTCCTTGGCTCTGCTCACAGCAGCGCTTACTCTGCACTGCCCTTAAACAGGCAAGAGAGCAACAGGTGCAGCATCCAGAGGGCATCTGCCCTGGATATTTTCTGCTGGTTTTTTTTTTGTTATTATAAAATACTTATTAATAACATTGAGCTGTTGTTTCCTTTTCATTTGATTTCCAAAAGATTATTTGTAACATGATGAGTGTGATCTAACCTTGTGCATGTATTGAGAGGGGCAAGGGCTATTTGTTTCAGCTTGCACAAATACTTTGGTTGAGCAGAACCAAAGCTGGACTGCTTAACCAAAACAAAAAAAAAAAAATTATATTCTGAGCATAAACCTAATCCCAGTGCCAAGCAGTTTCTCTCTGAAATTGTGTGCAGGGCTTCTTCCTCATGTAAAATCTTCCTGTGCATCGCCAGCTGCAGTCCTATCATAGTCTTCCAGGACACACTGTGACAGGAGGACCCACAAGACCTTAGACTTCCCCACCAGAAACGATTTTCAGGCCGATGCCATGTGTTTATTATAGTAAGCTATGTCATTGACCCCAGGGGGACAAGGGTTTGGCTCCTGGCTATTGAAATTACCACTGATCTCTGTCTAAATAGCTGCTGCATTTACAGCTAGGCAGAAGATTTTAACAGCTGTGGAACAACTGAAGGGAGAACTCATAACTGTGTTTAAAGAAAAACTGTGATTTCTGTTCTTGAGAACAGCAACAGATAAAAGTTGAGCCTCCCTCTCAAAGCTGGTATTTCTCAAACTCTTAGTATTGTAATAGCCTGCAATGACAACATTATATTCAGTTCTCTTCCCCTTCCTCATTCAGGCCTTTTTTGTTTTCCCTAAGAAAACCATAACACAAGGAATATTCATGCCTTGTTTTCAGTACCTACATTTCTATATCTGAAGGTAATTACAATGATCACAGAATCACAGAATGATACATTTAAACAGCTGATACAGATCTTAAAGTGTAGTCTGTAGCTTCAGAAAGCTTCCTTCTTCAGCTTTTGTAAATGCTACTTTATTTCTGGGGTTTTAGTGTGCCTTTTGCTTTGTTTTATTGTTGTTTTGGTGGTTGGGGGGGTTGTGTTTTGTTGATGGTGGTTTGGTTTTGTGCTTTCTTTGTTGTTTTGTTTGGGGGTTTTTTAAGGAGCTTTAATAAGGAGCCAGGAAACTCCTTCAAGAAGTGGCCTACCATTCTTTCAGAAAGTTCAAGCAGCTTTCAGGCCTAGGATCTACCAGACTTGACTGTTGCACAGTATTTCTGTGATAACCATAGCATGCTGTTTAGTAGAAAATATAGAGCTCAGCAATACATATGTAAAAGTACATTTTTTTGGTGTGCAAAGCTCATCTCACGGACTGGATGGTGTTTTCACTCGAGCCCACTGCAGGCAGCAGGGTTTGGTGTTCCTACTCCATAGTCCTGCCTCCCCATCCTGAGTGGCAGCCTCCCTGCACTGGGTACAGAAAGGATAGCAATTTTCCCTCCTCTGAATTTGCCTCTCTTTGGAGCTTTAAGTGAGACCATTAGTGTTATTGAACTTAGCATTTGGCAGTTTATATATGATAAAGGGGTTATTACACAGTGATCCCTGTATGTTTAGGTCAGCTGTGGCAATCAATCAATGGACACTTTGCCTTTGACAGCACATGCTTCCATAAAAAAAATTCTCTGGCAGAGCCCTGTTAGCTAGTAATGACAGAGTAACCTCTGTCAAGTAATACACTTGATAAATTTTGCATGTGCTGTTGACTGACAGAAGCTCTGGCTTCCTGTCTGACCAGCATACACAGGCTTCAAAGAGCACAGAAACCTCTTTCTTCTCCCCAAAATGAGTGCCTGAAATCCATGTGGGTAGAATCAGACCTTCCTTTGAGCGGGGAATAAAACAATGCTGCACAAGGGAGAGACGCTTTTATGCCTTTACAAAGCTAAACTTGCTCTTTCCCCTTTCCTTGCCTTTCCCTGTCATTCACAATTATCCAAGACTTGCCGGCTTCGCACACTTGGCCATGCGCAACACCCGCCTGTGTGAGTGGTCCAGGCTGAAGGGATAAGTCTCTCCTGTCTCTATCTCTGAGATCTGGCTGCTCGGCTGCCCTTTGTTTAGTCTGGGTGGAGGCAGTAATTGTCTGCAGCTGCGGCTCCTGCTTCCTCGCTTGCCTCGGATAGCTCCAGAGGTACAGCCGCAGTGGGTCCATGGAGGCATCCTGGGGTTTCTTAGCTCGCTGATGCTCACCAGGATGTTGATAGAGTCCAGCAGTGGACAGCCAGCCTGAGTGGCTGGGGCTGCCACTGGCAAGCCCAGCTTGCTGCTGCTGTCAGTGCAGGTATCCTAGGTGTGCGCGGCTGCGGGGAAGGCTCCTTCTCCATGGAGACCTCCATCAACATCTGTCCTATTGTTGGGTAAAAAGGTCTGCTGGGCTCCTTGCATCTTGCAATGCCCTGACCATGTGCAGAGAGGTACAAGGAGATTTCCAGCCAGCCGCTTCACTGGTGCCTTCTCACCATCATATCCAGGCCACAGGGCACAGCAGGCTTCAACTCTTCCTCTCAAATGCTCCTTCAATACCAGTTTGCATTTCACCATAGATACCCATGGCTGTTTTCACTGGGTTATGAAAAATTAAATTTCCTTGTGAGCAAGCAGAGCTCGCATGAAACAGTCTTAAACCCATTTGCTGCTTCACTAATCACATGTATCTGTTTGTTTTGGACAGAAGAGGTTTTCATCATTTGCTTCCACAGGAGCATAATCTGATTATATGGGATTAAGCCTGACATCCTAGTCTGAAATGCTTCCATATAAAGACCATCAAGTTGTGTGATCCCAGATCCTGCACTTGGCTGTGTAAGGCAGACCTGTGAGGGAGGAGCTCGCAGTAGTACCCCACTGTCACTTATCATATGGACTAATTGGAGTGTAATTTGAAGGGTTTCCAAAGCTCACTTGTCAACAGGTGTTCTTTAGGGTGTACCAATCAAAACAACTCTGTTTGTGGAAAATGTTATCTAAAACCAACATGTAGGCTGCAATAATAATGGCACAGTTTCTCAGCAATTGCAACATCACTCAGTGAAAGTTAGCAAGAATGAAAAATATAAACTTAGACTCCAACTGCATGTGTACTTGTGTTCAAACCATTGCATTTAGAAATGCATTTTAGAAAAGCATTGCATTTATATTAGCATTTTCTGCCTTTAAAATACTCTTCTAGTTTTCATATAGATATCTACTATTAGCAGTAAGGATTCCTGTGGGACAACCAAAGCCAAAGGTGTACTGAAATAGAGTCTGAAAGACTGTCTAAACATGAATTTTCTATGTCTGTATTTTCAATTGCTATGAATATACTTTATGCTTTCAAGAAAAATGCAAAATGATGACACAGGCAGTTAAATAATACTCATAATCTGTCATTCATTAGGTAAATGACCAATACAGAACTTATGGTATAATAAATCTTCAAAATACATTTCTGCTTTCTTTCTCTCCAACCTAAACTTAGAAACCATATCAGATATGTTGCATGGAGAGATTTTAATTATGAACAGAAAAGAATATCTCCAATTAATCAGCATAATGACAAGTGCTAAACCTTGGAAATGTAAACAATATAGCAATGCAAACCAGACTTAAAACTTCTGAGATGCAGGAGATTTAAAAACTAATATTTCTTTTGGTGGGATACAGAAGTCTGGATGAGATCATTTTGTATGGTGAAGCATGTGGTTGCACAGAAATATTGCTTCATTTATTCACAATGGGAAATACCATTTTCAGTCAGAAAATTTAAAAATTATCATTTCAAAAATATGTTTGAGGAATACATCCATAATCAGTTCAGAAGTAATTTCTGATGGAGACAGATCTTCTGAAAAGACCCATTTCAATAATTTTCCTGCTGTGTAAAGAGTTCGGTATCTACATATGACGATTAATTAGCTACATTCCATCTGACTATTCATTTTGTGGAGCTTGAAATAGTGAGGAAGGATTGTTGTAGGTGGACTTAAACTTTCTCTTAGAATATAGAGTTGGGGATAAAAATTCTGTTTTTTTTCTAAAAAGAGTATAAGCAGAATGAATACTTCATCTCCTGTAATTACAAGTTTGCTGTTGAGTGTACTCCTATTCTCTCTCCTACTGCATTTAAAATCTTACAAAAGAAATTCAATTCACTACCAAAATAGTCTTAAGTAACATTTTGAGAGAACTATAAGCTGTTCTTCCCCATCTTCCATCTGCAAATGTGGTTGGAATATAGTTTTAAGCAGGATGAAGTATTAAACAAACAAAAAAATAATGAGAAGTGAAAATACACACACTCTGCAAAAGCATGGTCAAATACATTTTGCCTTGTATAAACTTCACCTAGTCTTCGTGGGTTTTAACATATTTCCATGACTTTAAATAAAAAAACATCTTAAAGCACAGCCCATGGGAAACCCCAGCTTGATTAGTTTTACCTTTTAGTACAGCCTGCAGAGTGTAAAACACAGCACATCAGAATTGAATTTGTCATCTCCAGACCTCACAAGAATTTTAGGAACTAAATGGTTAGGAAGCATCCTGGTACTTCTCTTTGCTTTAATCATAGTAGAAGTTTCAATTTAAACATTCAGGAAATCTCCCTTATTTAAAGCAATCAACTCGTTGCTAACAGGGTCTGGCTTTACTGTGTTTAATTTTTTGGCATCATGCAAAACTTGATTGGTTACAGTCATTGCGTGAAGAGATCCTCTCCCTCCCCCTTCTCTCTGGAAAATGTAAAATATCCCCAGATCTTTGCTGCATCCTTATCAGCTCTACACATCGTAGGATCTGCTCAAACCAATGAGATACTAGTGCAAAACCTCAATGAAAAGTGCATATAATAACTAATATAGCCAAGGAAAACCTTGTTGCCAAATAGCTCTCCTACATCTTTTAGCTGCAAAAACTTAGAATCCAATTTTTTGTCCAGTTAAATAACTTTCTTGACTGTGCCTCTTCTCATCTGCTTAGCTGTCTATCCACAATACTTTTCTAAGATTGCAGCCTACTCTGGATGAAAGAAGAAAGCAGTCACCTCCCCTTCTCCTTTGAGCTGTGGTGTTGGTATTCACAGAAAATAGGTTGTGTGCTCACAGAAAGAACCTTCGGTAAGCCCCTAGATGGCTATCAGGTCTAACATTTTAAGGTAAACACTGACAATTGACCACAAAAGAAGATGTAACTCCCAGATAAAGACATTGGTAGGCTGGATCATAAGTAGAATTTAGATGCCACTTCCACGCTTACATCATCTGGTAAAGTGTCTACAGTCAAACCTCACACGGAAACTACAAAATTTTAGGAGTCCAGAGAGGTTGATGATGCCTTGGACCAGTCTCCTCCAATTCTGAATTTCACTTACAAGACCCAGGTCTGTGGATGTGAGTCCATCATAGCTTGGGTGAGCTCACGCCAGAAGAGTTCACATCAGAGGTCAGGGAAGGATGCCCTGAACCAGATAGGTTTGAAGAATACCAAGATGTAAATCAAGTTTGAGCTATCTTCCTGGCGTATTTTGCCACAGGACAGGGCAAAAGGTAATGCTACAACACACAGCTATTCCCAAAAGTGCAAAATCAGGTTGCCCATTAACTTTTGTGTGCATCTGTTTGGAGCAGCAAATTCAATGTCTCATACAGGAAACCACTGAGCTGCAGGCAATCAAACTATGGCAATTTTGTCTTTCCTCTTTCCTTCATGATGCCTTTATTTTTAACAAGAATAAGGATTTTTAAATGTTTTTTTCCAGCCAACATCCACCCTGTGTTGAATCCCATGGAGAGACAGAGAGTGATAAGCAGACAGTGCTGCTGCTCAGAGTGATCATATTGTGCTTCTATAACAATTCTTCCTTGATGAATTTTACTCAGGTGGCAACTAGGTTCAGGCAACTTTTTCTTTTTTTGGGATAGGGAGGGATAATTAAACAGTTTTATATTGTGTCAAACTGTTTGTTGGGGTTTTTTTTCCACTCATTTTAGTATGTTTTAATGTGACTTCTCTGACGCTGTCTAGGTAGTTGGAAAGATAGTCTCACAAAGTAGGAAAGATGCTGGAGAAGTGGTTAGCTGAGAAGTATGCTAGTTTTCTGAAAAATACAGCTTCAATTTTATACAACTAACACTAATTAGAAGTGGTACTTAAATGCTCAAGTACTTAGTATTTACAAATAAAGATTTCACTGGATGATGTTGTACCAATAAAAAATGCACGTTTTCAGATTCATATGCAGTTTCTAGCATTTCCAAAGTCTAGAAAAACTCTGACTCGTTTCATTCTTATTTGCAAGCATACTTACATCAGAAAGCTTAATGAGTAATAATGCTGAAATACTCATCAGAAATAAATTATTCCAGCTTCTTAAATATATATGGACACTTTTGAGACCAAATTTACTCAAGTAAGTTGTTGCAGTTCCCACAAGTACTTCCAATATAGATTTTTTTAATTAATGTCTTGTCTTATATTTTTTCTCAACTTCGTCCAGACATTTAGATCCAAATACAAAACCTAGGACCAGGAACATGGAAGCTATTTATCTAACTCTTTGAAACACTTAAACTTATATATGTATCTCTGAAAGCTACTTTCTACTACAGGTAGGAAAACTCTTGCCTTTTAGTTGTACTGGGATTGCTACAAATGCTACAACTTATAAAAGAATCAGCAGAATTAAAGTTAAGATAATAAAATATCCATAAAACGGTAAATATTGGATTTATGCAAATAGTAAGATTGTAGACCCTATATCAGGAAAAGCTTTTATATTGACTGCTTAGCTTTATTTCTTTCGTACCACTTTCCCAGTCTAAAACTGAACCATCCTTGACACGGCTTATCTGATCACAGCTAAAAAGCTGATGTGAAATAGTCAGAATAGCCTTTAGGCTTGTACTGAGGAGCTGACATTTCCTGGTGTGAAACTGTACTGCATTTCTCACCTTGCAGCCATTCTCTTGCCTAAAGCTCCAGTCTACCAAAATGGAAGTAGTATTATGTATTCTAAGTCCTCTCACACTTCTGGAGTGGAGACAAACCTTTACATAAAGCTCCTGCTTCACGACTCTGCTGACCAGTGTTGCACATAAAGTCTAAAATCAAGAACAAGATGGATTTAGGTTGTTGTTTGCAAGAAGTTTAGCCTCAAATTCTGCTTTCAACAGTTTGGTAGCTTGCTATTCTTTATTCTGGATCAGCAGGTTTTGGCCTTTATCTCATATAGGTAGTCACGTTAAATTGGAAGGTGTGAATCTGATAGAAAAAAACCAAATCTAAGCAGAGGTTATAGACAGGATATGCACAGTATGAGGAATTAGACCTGTATGAAATGAAGATTTGCAGTGTGGTGTATCTATGAAGAAATATATAATAATTATAATTATATAATAAATAATAGAATAGTACATAATAAATAACTAGAACTTTAGAAAAACCTTGAGTTTTAATGAAAACTAAGAAAACCCTCACATTATATAGACAGAAATCTCTCAACACAAACGTCTATGAGGTCAAATTCCAGTGCTTTCAATAACTATTGTATAAATCGGGGTTAAAGTCTTTGAAATCAATGGGCTTGCTTTATTGGCACAACTGTGGAAAAAAATTGACCCACTGAAAAAACAATGTTAATAAACATCTATCTAGGCAATTTTAAGATGAAAGAAAGGTCTAAGACATTAGATGCAATCTCTTATAATGATTAATACATGAGAAGATTTACAGGTTCAAACTTCCAGCTCAGATATTACATTTAGATTCTAGAATAATATCAAGAAATTTATTGCCAATACCCAAACTTTCATAGAATATTGTTCTTAAAGCTGCATAGAGAATGGTAAATCATATTTTTAAATTCTTTTGTCATATTCTTTGCTGTACTGAAAAAGTTGTTTCTCACATTACATAGGCAACCAGCAGGACACAATACAGAACATTTGCAGTCTACAATCATCCAGAAAGGAATGATCAAGTTGAGAGAAATTTGAGAAAGGGTTAACACAGTGAAGATGCATATTAAAAAATCACAACATAGCTGAACCATGTTATGTCACTGGAAGGCCTACTGTAATACTTTTAGATATTTTCTGCCTTTTTAAGGTTTCCTTAAATATGTATAAAAATAAACTGATTTTTTTACTGTGAGTTATGTAGTAAACATAACTAAAACAAAAATACAAAAATCCATTTTAAACACAAAATAGACTAAAATACTTTAAACAATATTTTTTGTTGTTTTCATTTAACCCCTTACGATAACAGCAGTTTTTCTTACTGTACATGGCTGAATGTGTATTTGCTTGCTAAGAGAAGAGAGAGATTAGAAATGCTAAAGTAACTTAGTAGACTTGTAACTTAAGTAGCTAAATAGACTTGACAACCTGTGGAATTTATTTCTCTATGTATTATATCCCTGCTAGAATTAAATTTAAAAATACCCTAACAAAATATACTTTTCCCTTTTTTTCAGATCTGTTTTTTTTTCAATTTCAGCCTGTTGTTGCACACTTAAAGCTAATTTTCATAAACCTTATTTATGTTAATTGACCTTGTGGAATTTTCCACTGGCTTCAGGTTGTAACACTCAACAGCTCCAAAGTGCAGGCTCTGAGGATCTTGCCTGAATTAAGTCATCTTCAACAGTTAGACATGAAACTCCCTCACATAAAAATAGAGGCTTTTCAATGGATTAAGTTAATGAGAAGAATCATCATCAGTGACCAAGTTTCTCAGTTCCCTTAAGTGCCAGTAACAGTATAAGGGGTCCTGAAATCCCAGGATACCAGAGAGTGGAGGATTTCTGTAAGGAGCTGTAGACCTTCTTGCTGGAAACACCATCAGAAACAAATGGGAGGTAGACAGGTTTGTGGAAGCAAGGATGGGGTGGGCGTCGCTCTGGTCTAGAGGACAAATCCAGAAAGGGCTATGTCCTGAACCTCTGGGAATGGCAATTCCACAAACACTTAAGTTCCTCAAAGGTGTCTTTTCTGGCACTGCTTTGGCCATGAGATCTGAACTGTATGGTTTTCCGTATGTGCTGAACTCAGAAAGCAAAGAATCCAAAAGATGGGGACACCTGAAAAATTTGGGTCATATTTCTCTGAACACCACCTTTGCCCAAGAGGTCCATATACTAATAATTCACTTTGTAGTGAGACAATCTTTATTAAGGTCAAAATAACATTGGAAAAAAATATAAATCTTTCTCATAGTGAAGAATAATGTCAAGCAGGGGAATAAATATAAACTGACACATAAATTACAATCACAATGTATGTATGAAATCAGCAATACAATATGATTTATGAGTACAGACTGTGATCCAGGATGCTGGTAGGTCCAACAAGCACATGTAACTATAATAAAGCCAGGTTTTCCAGAGTGGCCTATTTGGAAAACATTATTAGGTTGCTAGTGCATTCACTGGATGTAAATCAATCTCTTCACTCTACGTGTTGACAATGGCAGCTCTGGACATGACAAAATTTTATGATATCAGAGCATCAGCACTCCCACCTGCAGTCTTCGTTTATTATTTGTATGTTTGAGTTTTTGACCAAGACAGCTCCCAAAAATGGTAACTTTCTGCTGTCTTAGTGTGGCCTTCCCCTTATTATACAGCCTTTTCCTTTAGCCCTCACTCTATTAATTCCTGTTGGTTTGCCTGTCATTAACTTTCCTTCTATATCACACAAAATCACAGTCAGGTTTAAAAGAATTTTACTCCTTTTTTTTCATTACTGGTCAGAGAGGTTACAAGTTGTTAGCTGACAATGAAGCATGTAGCCCCGCTATTTTACTACAATGAGACCTTAAATCCAAGGCGGGGTTGGACAGGGCTTTGACCAACATGATATAGTGGAAGGTGTCTCTGACCATGGCTGAAGGGGGTTGGAACTGGACGATCTTTAAGGTCCTTAGAGCCCAAACCAGTCTATGATTCTATAGAATCATATTCTATAGAATCTATATTCTATTTTATGCTTGAGAATGGCTTTGGGGAAGCCTTGTGCCAACAGTCACCCAAGGCACTGATGCAAATTATTCCTAGGAGCTTTTTTTCCAGTAGGGCACAAAGAACTAAAGTTCAGCCTGTTCTGACAACCCATTTTGCCAGGATGAATGTCTTCGGCTTGCCTAAGTCACGAAGTTTTGGCAGGAGAGTTGTGCAAAGTCGTGGGAACTGTGTGGACATCTCTTTGTGTCTCATTTTTATAGTTTGGGTTTTCAGGCAAACCACAAAACACATCAGTTAGAGGGATGAAGCAATTTAGCTATCGTTGGCTTCAATCTCATCTGTACTAGAGGTTTCTTAAATTGCTCTGAATTCCTGCCCAGTGTTTGCAAGTGAAACAACTCTGTGTACAGTTCAGGGGAGCAGTCATGTCACCAGTGTCACACCAGTGTCACTCCAGTGTGACACAGAGGGTGAATGAGACAAGAGAGCCTGCAGCAACATCGAGGTAGGGATGAACAGGAGGAAGCTCTTGGGATTGTGCTGGTGATTCCCAATGGGTTGATCGACTCAAATTGGAAAAGGAAGAAATTTAAAAGGTCAACCAGTATTACCACTTTCCTCATTGTCCCATGTCTCTGGAGCTGTGTTATTTTCTTCATGTGTTATGATGAATGAACTCTGTAAATGATCTATGTCATGCCCTAATTAGTGCTTCCAAAGGAGGTTAATTTAAAAAGACATAAAGGGGACACATCTTTCCCTAATTCATAACAGTTATGAATTTCATTAGTAAGTTTTAGAATAGTTTAGAATTCTGTGCTTTCATTTTGAAGTTCTGGACAACATCAAAAGTCAACTATAAAAAATATAGAAAGTCAAATAGAAAAGACATTTTCTCATCCAAATAGACCCTCATCTCAGCTTCCAACTGCACATCAAAAGATCCCGTAATTTCCTCTCAAAAAAAAAAATTAAGGTGTAGAAAACATTCTTTCCCCTCCTCGTGTCACCATAATGCACTCACTGCCTTCTCTATTTCTGGTTTCACTGTCCTCCCTGCACCTGGACCAGCTAAGCAGGGCAGTATGGATGCTGAAAAGATAGAAGCAGAGAAATTCTTCAGCTTTTTCTCAGTATTCTGTGAGAGCATTGCTTTCTCACGCAGACTAGACGAAAACAGTGAAGACGGTTTTGTTTGCACCTGGAGTTTGTTGTGCAGAGTTGTTATGGTACACTGAAGAAAATATTTTGAAATGGGTGTTGTATAGCCTCTACCAATCATTCTAGGAGGTGGCTGATCGAGGAACCAATAGTACCATGCTACTCTTGCGAACCAAGTTACATAAACCGATTTATAATTAATTAAATATCCACATTTTTCCTGTACTTTGATCGTGTAGTTTCTCGCCGCTCTCGGTACGAACAGCGACAGGGCAGGGCAAACTGCAGCAGCTTGCCCTTAAGGGGCTTGATAAGTGACCTGTGTACTTCATCTGCTTTGTTTTGATCCTTTTGATTTTGTTAGAGGCTGTAGTGGATCTCCATCTTATTATTTTAGGAAAAAGGAGTTTCCTCTAAAAGAACTTTCCTCTAAAGTTTCATCAATGAAATATGTGAAAACAGAGTGAATGAAGCTGTAGATTGAGCAAACTGATAAAGAAAACTCTTACATGACCTCAAAAAACTTCATTTTCTCCCCCATTCCACTTTTTTTCTTGTTTCGTCAAATAAAAGAATTTATTTCTTTCTTCCTTGTTCCTACTTTGGAGTGCTTTTGATTATCTTTTTGAAAGGACAGGTGTTTGTCATGCTTTGAAGGTTGCAGTTGGACTTAAGCAGCTTACCCTGCAGAATAAAATGTGAGGATTTTTTTGGTACATAGACAAGTACTTTATATACTGTGACTTTGGTGGGAGGTTATTTTTTTGAAACAGTTCATAAAATGACTGTGTTGTGACCGGAAATTATTTCTAGAAGTCAACTACTAGGTAATTTCTCCCTCCTGCTCTCATTTATATTTTCTTTATAAGTTTAGTGAAATTAATACTGCTGAAATAACATATTTTTGGCTTCACTAATAGGAACATAAGAACAAATTAACTGAAGGTCAGTGAAATTTCACTGTGTTACCCATGGTCAATCTTTCTAGTCTTTGGGTTTCTTTTAATTTCATTGTGGATATTGTGATTTTCTTTACCTTATATTTAAATCTTTCAGCAACACAAACTGAAGGCATGGATACAAAACTTTGAATTCACTCTGAAAAAGGACATCTTGTTTCCATCTTTCTTTTCCTTTCTAATGATGATGATCTCACTCCTTTTCTGTGGCTGAAAACCACATTTGTGGCTATCAATCAGTCACAGGCTTTAGGCCAAGTGTCACTCACATCTTCAGCCTTCTACGCCACTAATGATCCCTAAAATCCCCCTGGGGTTACAATATTTGCATCTTCACAACCAGATAGCTAAGGAAAACCAAAACAGGCAAAGCCTGTTGAATTATTTTGGCATTTAAACTACTTTCCAGCACTGAGACTGCAAGCATATCAGTTCCACTCAGAAGAAAGTTAGTCAGTAATGAAGTCGTCAGTTTTTTGTCAGTGCAATGCACTAAGCTGTCAAACCCTCTCTGCTGTCTCTTGCTCCTCTCTGTTTCCTTTGTCACTGCTCCTTCGTGTTCTCCAGTTTCCTTTCCACTCTGATGGTCAGGGCAACTCAAGGTAAAGGCTGTTTTAGAGACTCCAGCTGTGCTACTGAGAGGTTTAACATCTTCCATCATCCCAGATATTGAACTGGATGAATAAAAACGATTATACAGCAAAGAGAAGAAAGAAAAAACCTCTTGTATGGTTTGTGCATCTGACAGGGACAAAGAACTTGCACACTATCCATAATTCTCATTTAGTCAAGACCTGGCCTAGAGCAGGCATAGCCTCCTTATGATGTTTTGTAATGCACAAAGGCACAGATGAAATTATCTCTACCAACAAAAGCTTAATTTATTATTTTTTTTATTTGGAGTGAAGAAAAGCAACACATTTGCACGACTTTACCTAATTGTCTGTTACAGAATTCTAAGGAGCTAATTAAAATTAACACAGGAAATTTTGAGAAAAAGCCAACAGAAAATAGAGCGCCAAGATTAAAAAAAAAAAAAATAGGACGAATCTTAACTAAAGGAATTTTTGGTCACTCTGGAGTAATTTAACAGCAGCAAAAACAATTCTGTTTGGTAATTTTTAGACTTGGAGAGTTACTGTGCTTTGGGAGATGGGAAGCAGAAGAAATGAAAAAATCATGTGCTTAAAATTATGCAAAAATTAGTGAGCAAGTCTTGAAATGAGAGAGACTCCTTCTCTACCTGACAAGGAATCAAAATCCACATGGTGGGGGGAAAAAAAAAAAAAAAGACACAGACAGATATTTTGCTGTTTTCCATTTTGTCATTAAATCAATTTAGAGCTGCTGCAACCCCCTTTGCCCAGGGAAGGATGTATTTCTCTGCAAGTCTTGTTTCCTAGCTTCATTAAACTGTGAATACAAGAATCATGCATGACCTGTAAAGGATATAAGGTCAGCTGGGTTACATCCCTTTTGGTATGCGAACCAGCTGTCAAAAATGCAATAATGGTACACTCTGGGAGATTATGGAGCTGGAGAACTCTAACACAGGCAAAGCACAGAGAGTGATTTTTCAAAGAGATGTGTGCTGTCATCGATGTTGGAGAGCGAAGCAACAAAATTCCTTCAGTGGCTTTTGAAAACACACCTTGTAGCAGCAAGACACAGGCAACCTTCTTAATTTAGCCTTTTCATTTAAAAATTGCAACTTTTGTAGGAAGTTTTTGGTATTTTCAGCTTGGTAAATAACTGAGCCCTGGTACACAATTTCTCAGTGCTTTTCACACCATACTAAGCAGTGTCTCCAAACTATTCAGAAGTCTGTACTACTTCTGCCACTCTAATACTGTAACACACACAGCCAGCATCTCACTGCTAGTTTAGCCAAAGTGTGTGACAATTTGTGATGCATTTGCAAACTATATTGATCAATCATACAAACCTCGTGTAACCAAATTAAGAAAATTCCTTCTAAATACTTAAAAATTCCATATAGTAATAACCATAATGATTATAGCAAAGTGGAAAGTTCAGTGAAAATTAGGTGTGAAAATAGATAGTAGATGCATTAATTAGGCCAGAAGCAGAAAGGCTTTTAGGGTCTTGTCACTGGCCAATCATCCAATGTCAGCCGTTCGTCTTCACTGCGGGAAGTACTCCATGTGTGTGCTGGAACTTCAAGATGACTTTTCAGAGTTCTGTGTAAGTCTTTGCAATTTGACTTTTGTGACACCATAACCATTGTTTCAGAATGAGTGGTGTTACTTATGCCCTAAATCACCCCTTTGAAATGGGGTTTGAATTTCTTAATTTGCAATCTGCTTCACCAAGGTGTTGTTGTCTGACTTTTTTCTTGCAAATACAGTAACAGTAAAGACACTGAACAGAAGACACATACCTTAAAGTGTTATGCAACTTCTATTAAAATCCTGATCCTTTAGGGCAGTGCATTTTCTGTACACACACATGTATCTCACTAGCAGCTGTTCTCAACTATATTGAAGTCTCTTATTTTCAGGTTTTTCCAACTGCTTTCCCATGCCTTTCTTTTTTTTCCCCTACTGACAACCATGTCACATAAAAACTTTGTCAGATTAGCTTCGAATGGCTTTGAAATGTATCATAAGAGTGAAAAAAAAAAAAAGTATTTTAAGATACTGACTTGTTTCTTATGTTAGTCTGGTAATTTTTGGCCAGCAAGTTATGAAAAACCAACCATGAATCTTTGAATTTTTGTTGTGTGAATGACAAAATACAAACCTCTGCAAAAAGTACATAATTTTTGAAAAAAATATTTCTGCTACAAAATGGAGATCGAAGACTGTGTGTAGGTTGAGGTGTGTATGATGAACTAAATTTTTAATAAGAAAAATGTGCGTCTTTATCAGACCATTCAGTTTAGAAACTGAATTAATCAATAAATGAACATTGCTACGCCACTAATGATTTCTCACTACAAGAGCAGCAGCAGGAAGATAAATGCCAAGTACTTTACCAACATCAACATGTTAGAAGTTTCAGGTCCTCTGTTTGAATGAATGAATGATAATAAAACATAAGGCATTAGTCATACCAACTACCGTGTAAATACCATGTAGAATCAATTGCTGGAAACTCTCTGGTAAATACTATAAACAAGAAATATATTTGTAGAAATTAGACTGACTTACTGGTGTAAAGATGGGCTACATTTGTAGGTATTCTTTTCAAAGGATCGTTCAATCAGCTCTACCCTTTACATATTCAGTATTAGCATATATCACTTATGTGTGCATATAGCAATGAGGTGTACTCTGGGGAAAAATGAAGTTTTGCAACACATTTGCTGTTCAGTTTTCTTTGTCAAATTACTGAATGTGATTCACTCATTTTAAGCTCCGGCTCTTCGCTAGAAATATTTGGATTATTTCAGCCTATTTCCCAACAGTAGTGGTATTCCAACCAGGATTTGTGAGACTGTAAAAAGTACCTAAGAAAAGTAAATGTAATGGCAGGTGGACTAATTTCACTGTGCAGAAATTCTGTATTAGAAGATTTTGAGAAAGGATCCAAATATCCAAAAACAGTGAGATTGCTATTACTGTATCAGTAAGAGAGAAAACATATCTAGATCATAGTGCTGTTTATTATGAAAAAGCAAGATTGATTTGAGAAACTCAAGATGGATCATTTCCCCACAGAACAGTGGAGATTTTTTCCAAGTACTTTCAAACATACTTGCCTCACAAACTGAATTATACTTTTCTTATTTTCATCTTATTCTTTCTCTTTGTTCTCTCTTTCATTATCACAGTATCTCCACTTTCTTTAGTGTCATCACTTTTTCAGCATTTGCAATATACTATCACGTCCCCTTGTTAATCATCACCTAGACACGAAACACTTGGTAGTACTTTAGGAGTGTCCGAAGTTTCTCACTGTGGGAATACTCCCAGCTTCTTTCACTGAGAAAAAACCTGCAGGCTTTAACTCTGGGTTTGGCTTCCAAATCCTCTTGCTTTGTGAAAGCTTTCAGAAGTGCAAATACCTACTGTAAATATTTCACTATTTCAGTAGTGCAAATACAGATTGTAAATATCACCATCATTGTTCATAATGATAAAAGATTGAAGTCTTTAAACAGAGATGTTTCAGATTGGCCTCCAAATTACATGTCTCTGACAATAGTTTTCAGCAGACAATAAATTCAATGAAATATGTGAGATTTTTTTTTGGTAGAGTGAGAAGTTTAGTGTCCAATTATGAGACTGCTTTTGGCCAAAATATTGGGGAAAATACAGTGTGTTAAAACACTGAAAAGTTTTTGCAAGGTATTTTTATTTTATGAATTCCCCCAATATTTAAAACAACCATCAAGGAAGAAGAAGAAAAAAGATTGCATTATCCTGGTAATGTACAGAGGTGAGCTGAAGAAAACTTTTAAGGTTTCTTATCTAAGTAATGTGAGACAAACAGCTGAGATACAGTCCCCAGGTTCCCAAAGGAGGCCTGATCTAGTGTCTATGTGTATATCTCTTGCATCTGAGTGCCTCAGCAGCAGGAATGTGTTGATCTTCAAAGTTCCTGTGGGGAAGAGGAGTATTACTGCCCTTTTTTACAGAAAGGATGGTGGGACAGAGAACACAGTGGCTCCTGGTTCACAAACTCTGCCAGTGATGGAAAAGCATCAGTCCTTCCTTCCTCTCATCATACACCATCCTTGCCCTTCCCTGTGTGGCACCAGGAGCCACCATCAATCAAATCCTGAAATGGAGAGGTTCCTGTGTTAAAAATGAAAATTTTTCTTCTTTTTTGGAGCAGGAGACAGCTGAAAAAGACCTAGCACTTGCATGCCCTGCCTTGTGTCCTGGTGTAGCACCTCTGCTGACTGAATTGCTGCTTTTGGTGGCAGCTCTGGATGTCCTTAGCACAGAAAATCCTACGCTAAATCCTGTGTAAGACTCCAATGTGCTCTGTGCAAAGATAACTCTGGTAAAGCAAGGAAGCTGCAGCTGCAGGTCCCAAACTTCAGGCAGTCGCTAATGGCTGCATTAGCCTTCCCTTCAGTGCTGAGCTGGGAATTACCCTACGTTAAAGTATAAGTTTCTAGAGCTACAAAGCATCCAGCAGTAGCCAGCAAAAATTTATTAAGTGCATAGGTAATATGAGTAATCTTATTAACAACCTTCCAAGACTAATTCTCGTATTACTGAATTTACTGTATGCCAATAATATTTAAACAAAGATCTTTAGCTGATCCATCTTTTATTTTGTTTGAAAAAAAAAAAAAGAACAAAAAAACCCACCAAACAACAAAACAAAAACCCAAAGGACAAAGGGGAAAATAGAGCCCATTATCGGAATTGGCACTGGAACAATTTAAAAATAATTGAACGTGTAGCTGCGAGTATAGCCTACAAAGTAAAGTAGCAGCAGTTATATATAATATTCCTTCTCTCTAGGGAAGATAGAAGGGTGGGCTGGAATGAAGGCAGTATATACCTGCCAGCATTTTGTTGGCACATACATATACAGAAACATCTTTTCCATCTTATCCTGAAACTGTGGGCATTTGGGAAGAGTGACTTGGCCATGTAAAAGCCCCCTGTAACAGTATGTCTTCAGAGTGGAGTTATTTTTTGACTCTTATTTCAGCTCTGGATTTTACTCCATTTGTCATGCCCACACACAAACTCTGATGCTTTCAGTCTCTGAAGGATGATGAAATTGGAAGGAGAAGTTAGAGACAGCTTTTCACCCTCATTCAGTGTTCTCATTTTCCCTGTTTACTGGTGAGGACCTAGCTCAGAGGAACAGAGGTATTTCAGAAACAGCTAGCCCTCATAGAGGTGTCACATTTATTCCTTGGTTGTTGGCAGGTGACCTCAATCTAGAGGAGCCCTCTCCAAGGCCATGCCATGGTTGTTACTACCCACTCTTTGTTTTTACAGATCCAGATAATGTCACTAAATATTTCAGTATTATTTAATTTATAATTTCCTTGAAATTATTATGTTTGGGCTATGTAACTCAGCTATTCAAAAGGTGCTCAGGGTCTGAGACCAAGTGACTTAGATTTGAGAGAACTCCATGTACTGCAGAAAGAAAGGACTAGGTGAGATGCCCTGTCAAGGCCAACAGAAACACCCAAGGGAGCACCAAGCTAATGAGGATTCATTAGCCCAAAACAGCTTGGCAGTCTGGCTCCTTGCACCTCATCTCAGTAAAAGCTGGTACTCAAAGCTGAGGGTCAATATACAGCCTGACTCTGCAGCGAAGACATGCTTAATGGGGCTATTACATTTTCCACATAAGGGAAATCCACCACTATTTATATCCAGCTTAGTACTTCGGATTCAGGCAGAATGCTTCTGAAACTACATCCATCCAATATTAATAGCATCTGTCTCACAGATTAACTATCATATTGTGTTTTTATTTAAACATCATCACTGAGCAATCACTCACTAAATTATTTAAAGGAAACAACAAAAAATTGTTTTAAGGTCACAAGAAGGATGTCAGTGAGCCAGTATTACTAAGCATTTTAAAACCTGGAAGATTTAATTTTAAGGAACTGTAATAATGCCTTTCTTTGGCATATGTAATTCTATATTTTATATTTATGAAGATGGACATTTCTGAAGTGTTTAATGAGCAGCAATATAGTTCCTCAGTTTAAATGCAGAGCCTTATACTATTTTTAATATTATCCAGTAAGTAACTCAGTGCCATATGCTTCTGTAGTTTGACTGCCAAAGAATGCAGCAAGTTGCTTTGGAGGCTGCCTCCATACCCCAGCCAAAACCATGTTTGTGGTACAGAGCTATTGATGTCCTACCAGTGTGGAACTTAAAAACGGCCCCACAGAGAAGTTATGCAGAGGTTCTGCTAACTCCATTTAACAGGATGTGGCTTGGACTCATGTATGGAATCGGGGCAAAGCTTAAATACTAGACATGCTACACTGGAAAAAGACAGTACAATCTGGCAAACAGCGAGGTGCTTACTCCCCTTGGTTGCCAGATGACCTCTGCTCCCCAAAGCATAAGCCACATTTTTAACTTTCATGTACCATCCTAGGGTATATTAAATATTTTAGCCTGGGAAATGTCATGAGAACCAGTCCACTTCTAACTTCTGCTGCCTCCCTTTCATCTTAGGCAGGTATAGGTGACTGAGCTAGAAATATATGTATGGAAGTTAGAGAATGGGAAAAGACAAAAAGAAATTATCATCAACAATAAAGTGTAAACATGAACAGAAATGTAAGAGATCTCTTGGTTGTACACATACCTCTACTTTGTTGTCCTGCTCTGCATTATATTGGCTATTTAGTACAGTGTTTACCTGTTATGTTCAGAATGTAAATCTTCACTTTTTGTTAGTCGTACTTGCTCAAGATTAGGCTCTCATTTTGCACTGACTGGATTGCTTCCATAAACTGTAACAAGTAAGCACTTGTATTGCCATCTTATTTTTTTAACACCATGCAGAATAGTTCTGTTGTCTGGTAATCGTGAGGATCTGCAAAAAATTCCAGTGTTTTCATTCAGCATGTGGGTACCCATTGATCACCCCAGCACTAATGGGGGCCTGAATAATCTAAAAACCAGACCCCAAGATGTGTACCAGGATCTCCTTAAGGTGCAGTTCCCACAGCACTGTCATCCTGTGAGGACTGCAAAAATCAGGAGACTCATTAGAACAAGAAATTGCTACATTTCTAAATCAGTTCATTTTGTTGTAGTAGTGCTGATTTGATGGTAAAATTGTGCTGTGATGAGGACTCTGAGCTCAAAGCCTCATGGCGTTTTTCTGGCTGCAATAACTGGTCTGTAAAAAGACAGATACTCTCTACAGACTTTGCTTTGTTAAATGAAGACAGATAAAAATATTTTCTCCCCTTTCCACAAAGCAGCTGAACCTCCTGTGCTTAATATGACAGAAAACAACAATTAAAATAAAATTTACCTCACACATACACCAGTCGTAGCCTATTTGGATATTTTCTATACAATTTAATATTTTCAGCCTAAAAAAAATAATGGTTGAGAAGGGACATAAATGGAAACAAAGGAGCAACAAATCCGAAACAGATGTTAGGAAGCACTCCCAGCACAGGAGAGCTGATGTGCTGAAAAGCTACCTAGGGGCAGGACATTAAAAGACACCTCTCAAGAAAGCCTGTGAGGAAGAGCAGAACAATGGAGGAAGGCTTGATTCAGATACCTCCTTGTCCTCTACACCTCTCATGCCACCACCTCAGGGAATTCTGCTTTTCTTACACGGCACAGTTCTGTGGCCCTTTCAAGCCCACTTTAAAACAGAAGCAAAAATGTGAGGGAGAAATTTTGAGTGAATTTCAGGTTAAAAGAGTAAGAAGGAGTAAAACAGATATGGACAGAAGGATTTACCCCAAGATGGAATTATGTCCTCTATGCCAATACACATAAGTTAAAGCTGTTGCTCTAGCGCAGTTCATGAAAAGGTGTTAGAGAGAGGGAGAGCTGAATTCCACTGTCATAAAAGATATGCATGTAAGCTAGATTGTAGGCCAGTTCTTTATGAAAAACAGTGGAAAACTGTGGAATAACTGTGGAAAATACAATTTATTAACAATGTTGAGGTGGAATAAGGGTCCCCAGAGTCCCCTACCTTTACAAGCTACCTAAATCAAGGCTGCAGTCCAACCAAAAATTAGTTAGTATTTTCAGTATGTCCCAAACTCCAAGTTGCCTGTAAATATAGTGAAGGTGTGGAGAAGGATGCGGGAGCAAATGGAATAAGCCCTAAATAAACAAAATAATAAGCAAGCCAATAAGCCTACCAAAGTAAAAACAAGTTAATATACAATGACCTAAATCTGCTCTCTTGAGCAGGTTGATCAGTGATCTCCAGTTTTTCATGTTTGGTGCCACATGGTGTATGTAAGCCATGACAAGACTCTGAGGAATCAGGGAAGCTGGAGTCTGGCTGGCATATGAAATCATTCCTGAAGTGCCACTGCCTGTGACATGAGGGATCATTCCAACGTCTTCGCTTGCCTTCAGGACCTTTTTCTGACAGGTGCAGCAGATGAACTTCTCTTACAGCCTTCCTTGCAAGCATGAGACCAACCCGCCACCAGTCCAGGATGCCAGACGGCAGAGGAAGGTGGTTTGCTCATACTCACAGGACTCGTGGCATTCTTGTGAATGAGCAGCAGAGACCTCCTCTTCTGCAGAGGGAACTGCTGAATGCTCTGATTTACTGTCACCATGGGACCAGGAACAGGAAAAGCATGAGCTTCCCAGTCTTCCTCTGTCCTGACACATGAATTCCCCAGTGTCCTCTGGGCTGAGAACCACCCTGAATTGCCAGGCAAAATGTTACAGCTGGGACTGGAAATCTGTTGCATCTCTGGAGTCATTTATGTGCCCCAAATCCTGCAGTGACCTGACTGATTCAAACAGGGGGGAAGGATTATCTCCAGCTCAAATTATATCTCTCATGGGAGAAGGCACAGGGGCTGCTGAGCCAGATTTGCCGGAGCAGTGGGAGTCACGACTCTGGTCTGAGGTGGGTGGCAGGGAGCCAGCACCAGCCTGCAGGACCTTCACTCCTCTGCCCCCCACCAGTTCCTGACCTTCATCCCAGAGAGAGGCAGAAATCATTCTGGACTCTGAGAGGCAGCTAAATCAAACTGTGGAGAGCAGGCTTAGGTGATGGTACATGAAAATGCTCCATAGTTCAGCTGTTTAAAAGGCTGAAGTAAAAGGGACAAGACTCTGTAAGGACAGATAATAGCACTCCTCAATAGGTTGTGTGGCTGGTTTAATGAATGGTTTATCTGTTCCTCAGTTTCTGTTAGTTGCTGGAGTTATGACTTTAAAAAAAATATGCACAAAGTGTTGATGACTATTTTCTCGTTTGCTTTTTTGACAAAGACTTAAAACCAAGGATTCTTTTGTAAAGAGGGGAAGATACTGAAGATTCATTACGTGAGTTTTCTTCTTAAAAATCACTTGCACCAGAAGCAGAAAAGGAAGGAAAATGCCTATATTTTCTAACTAGGAATGATATCCATAACTCCAGAAGGAATCCAGAAAGAAGGGTTTGTTCTTCAGAAGACAAAAGTCCATTCTTGTGGTTTCAATCATAGGGAAATAATGCAAACATACAAAAAAAATATTTCATCACAACCTCAGCACATCTTGGATGTGAGAAACAACATTTGTTATTTAAATGTTTAGCAGCATTTTACAGATTTAGGGACTTATTTTCCCCTGTCCTTCCTAAGAGCCTTCTGAGTTAAAATAATGGCTCATTATTTGGGCAGAGAAGCTCTCCTGAAGAGTGTTTTCTTTGCTTTTGCTCATGAATTACTGATGGAAATGAACAGCTGAAAAATTAAAGTCACTCTGGTATTTGGGGGTAAAAAAAAAAACCTTCAAGTTCAAGATCTGTTTACATGTCTTTAGAAAGGGAATGGCTTCTCTCTACTGTTGTATACCAACCGTCATTTACTCTTCACCATCTGCATTTGTGCTTTAGGACTCATCTACATTGAAAAAAAGAGTGACAGAAAAGACAAAAATATTGAGCGATCTGGTTACATCATATTTTTTTTGTAACTGTTTAGACATGGCTTTGTACCATAGCATGAACTAGAGCTAACTTGGTTGTAGCTTTGAGGCTATAATTGAAGGTCTTTTCTACAGTAAAATACTGAATTTATGCTTTACTTATACTATGGAAATAGCAGCTGCATTAACATATGTGGGTGTCGTTGTTTAAAGACCAAACAGGTTTGATTCATGTGCTAGATGAAATGCAATTTTTTGGTAACACAAGGCTACAGCTTATGTCGTATATACATATATATATATATATATATATATAATATATATTCAAATAAATGACAATATTTGATGCTGGTGGTATATATGTGCGGTTGTTTTCAGTAGGAGTTAGTTTTTGAAGGTCTACAAAGGAGCAATAGTGAGACACTGAACTCAGCCTGAAGGTAAACTAATGCCTTACATGTACTTCTTTTTCTTTTCCTCACTACTGCTGAAATTCAATAAATGACTCCTTATTAGCGGATATTAAGAACTGTTATGAAGGATACAATCATCTGGTGAGGCTGGCAAGTGCACAGTTGAGCCATCAAATAGCACTGAAGTAGGTCATTTCTAACAGAAGTGTGGATCAGAGGCAAGCTCTGTTGTGACAAAGAATTTAACCCTTTGAAATGTCTCATCTCCCCCTTCCCAAAAATGAACATGAAATTTAAATGAACCCAAATTCACTGCTGTTAATGACAAGCTACATTTGGAAAAATTCCGAAAGTTTTTTGTTTTGTTTCTAGCCTTTGCATTTATCTAAAGTTTATATTTCCCACTGTGAGATTTAGTCCTTCCGCTATAAAATAAGATACCATGGTAAAGAAAGAGGAAAAGAAAGAAAGAAAAAAAGGTTTCCTGAACTCTTCATGGTATTCCCAGAGGACATCTCAGCATCAACTGGAAAGTTTCACAAGCTGTCCGTGAACATTGGAGAGTAAAGGCTCATTTGATCTGCGGCTTTGGTGAGCCAATCTGCTCACACTTCATCAGGAGTGTCAGGGGATCCTGATAAAATGATAACGATGCTGTGCACTGGGAAGAGGAGAACATAAACAAGCTACTTAATTCCATTTGTTTTAGCATTTCTTTATATCCATATGCTTGAATCATATCACACCAGCCCAGCCTTTGTACTCAGGGAGTTCCTCTGAATTGGATTGGGTAATGTATTGAAAGCTATATTTCTTGAAATGCCTTTGGGTTTTGTGTGTGTCTGTGAGTGTGTGTGTGTGTGCATTATTTTGCTGTGATTGTGTTTTTGTACATGCAGAAAACAATGAAACCAAGTTACTCCCAGTCACTTTGCTAGAAAGCAAGGTCATCCTCTGAGAGTCATTTACTATAAAATCTTGTGATGAAAAGACAAATTTATGTGTAAAAATCTAGGAGTATTGTGGAAGAGATATGAGTTAGCATTGTATTTTGATGCAACAGACAGCCCTAAGTAAGCAGTCAGCAGGCGAAGCATGGCTCCATGTTAAATGAAAACTTTGTGATAACTCTTCTTTTCCTCTGGGAAGGACACTACGGACAGCCACCAACCCTCACACTGCTCTGAGCTGCTGAGGAGGGGGCAGCACAGGAAACACGGCAGCTCTCCAAATGCACAGGAGACTACAGATACAACTTGCTTTAACTTCAGAGAAAGGTATCTGACTTTTTTTGTCTTGCCTAGATGATGAGTGTTAAAGGTAAAACTACCCCAGGGAAAGACTGTGTCCTTCAGCACCATGAGCCATGTTCCTCTTAGGCATCATAGCAAAGCAGACGTTGCCCATACTTCTTACACAGAATAAGCAAGCTCACCATGGAAGGCTTGTTTTTCTGAGATATCTGTAAAGTATCTGATGTTCTTCCAGTACATACTAATGAATTAACAGTAGTCATTTTGATTTCCTTCTCTTTACTGCTGGCAGCCAAATGCATCCATACAGACAGGTATGATACTGTGTACCTGATGCCTTATATATTATGTATCTGCAGATCCAATACCCTGGACATCGTTTATTACTCTCATTTACTTGGCCCAAGTTTTTTCATGTATTATTTCCTAAATTCATATTATACAACTGCCTGCTGCACAGCTTTGGCCCATGTCGTTGCCACATCCTGGCAATCCTTTCCTCCCATGCAGAGCATACCCAAGGAGTGCAGTCATTGAGAGGGAACAAGGGTCAGGCATATTGCCCTTGGTCCACGTACTTGGAATTGGCGCTGACCTTGGAAAACAGAGGAAAGAAAAAAATAGGAAGATTTTTTTTCTCACTCCCAGAAACCGTTCCGTAATTGTGCACTTGCTAGATTAGATGAAAAGGGGAATTTTGGAAAATGTAGTTGGGGATCCCAGAAAAAGTGGGGCCATTCCTTTTGGGTAGCAGCCCATAGTTAGATCAAATAATGCTGATCATGAAACTGTATCCTTAGACAGGAACCCACAGCTGCAATTGCAGAGAGAGTCCTGGAGCATGCGCAGAGCAACTGGAATATTCTGGAAATGCAACTGGGAAAATTCAGGAGTTCACAGCTGAGCATGTGCAAAGTGAAGTGAGTCAAAGGTCTGAAAGTTGGTAACACTTTCGGAGGATTTTCTGAGGAAGCCAAAATTAAGCACACCACTAAGGCAAACAACTTTCTCTCTGTCACGTTTCAAACACTTCTTCCAAAGCATGGGACAATACACTGGTCAAAAAGAAATGCATATTTTGCCTAAAGAATAGCTGAAGAAAAACTGAATTTTTTCACTGCTGCTTCCTAGGAGCTCTCATCCTGATGTTATCTTTTACATGGAAAATTTTATCTGGAACAATTCAGTTTAGGCAACAGAAGATTGTGGAGAGAGAAGTGGTGGCCTGTCTACCTGCTTCCAGGTTTCAGATGCCACCTACCCCATCTGCTGTGGTTTCTGGTTACCACTGGGTCAGGACTCTCAAGCTCCTGAAGGCCAAGAACCTCAATGGGAATAGCACGTTACCCTGGCAAGTCTTTCCCTTCCCCTTCAGACAATGAACCAAGACTCACAGAAAATTAGCTTTTGTCAGGCTTTACATTTATGGCAATACCATTTTTCCTCATCTTTCTTCTCAGTCATCATGCCATGAATCTCCATTCATCATCTTCTAAGGCACCAGTCTAATATTATTTGATTGTGACCATGTAGATCCATAGTGGTGGAATCATAGAACCATAGAATATTTAGGCTGGGAAAAATCCTTTAAGATCATTGAATCCAACTGCAAACCTAAGAGTGTGAAGTCCACGAACAAGCCATGTCACCAAGTGCCACATCTGCAAGTCTTTTACATCCCTCCAGGAATGGCGACTCAACCGCCTCCCTGGACAGCCTGTATCAATGCTTGACAACCCTTTAAGTGAAGAATCTTTTCCTAATATCCGATCTAAACCTCCCTTGGCACAATTTGAGGCTGTTTGCTCTTGTTCTGTTGCTTTTTACTCGGGAGAAGAGGCCAACCCCCACCTGGCTACGACTTCTTTCAGATAGCTGTAGAGAGACATAAGGTCTTCCCTGAGCCTCCTATTCTCCAGGCTAAACAACCCCAGCTCCCTTGGGTGCTCCTCATAGGACTTGTGCTTCTGACCCTTCACCAGCTCTGTTGTCCTTCTCTGGACACTCTCCAGCACCTCAATGTCTTCCTCATAGTGAGAGACTCAAAACTGGACACAGGATGCAAGGTGTGGCCTCACCAGTGCTGAGTACAGAGGAACAGTCACTGCCCAGTCCTGCTGGCCACACTATTGCTGATACAGGCCAGGATGCCATTGGCCTTCTTGGCCGCTTGGACACACTGCTGTGTGGCTCATGTTCTGTGTGGTTTTCCAATGGGCAGCTTTCCAGTCACTCTGCTCAAAGCCTGTAGCGTTGAGTAGGGTTGTTTTGACCCAAGTTCAGGATCCAGCACATATCCCTGTTGAGCCTTTTAAGACTGTTAAAACTATTTTAATTAAATGGAATAAAACACTCCTCAAAGATCTACACATTGGTTCTTTAAAACACAGAGGTATGCTGGAAAATTTTACTATTTTTTATTGAAATAGTAATATGGAGCCTGTTGCATTCTCCCTCAGGATATGGTTAGTTTCCCATTCAGCCTCTAACTGTCTCAGTCTCATTAGTACACTGCATTTGATTTCATAAGCAACAGCTACAGCTTCTCATGTTATGCTCCAAGTATTCCTCCCAGCAGCCAGGGTCTGCAAAATAAATGCAAAGGCCTTCCCTTGAGTATGAACACACTGAAATGGACTCACAATTCACTGGAAGGAAAGAGGACTTTGGCACTTTTTCAGGAGTTCAACAGATATTGTCCATGGCTGACCTAGAAGGCATGGTAGGACCAAGACAGGGAGAGGCACTCTGCTCCCCAGCTCCTCTCTCCCTTCTTACTGTAGTTCTTTCCTCAAAATACACTGCTAGACTTGTGTGACTCAAATATTTTTGTTTCCCAATAGTATAAAGACAATTGTTTTGATGCCATTTTTTTCTTCCAATCTGAATGGAGCAATACAAAAGGAAACTCAGGAAAGGGGATCCAGAAAAAGATGATGAGCTGTCACCAAGTGCCAACTATCCTGCTCTCACTTACAGTAGGATCCCTTTATGCCATCCTGCATGTAGAGTGAATACACTTCTGTAGCAAAAAGAAATTTCATGAGAACAGAGTTCAGGTGATTGCTCCTCATATTTTCACTAAAGCATGGTTATATCACATTTTATAACAGTCCAGACTCCTATATGCCTATTCAGATAAGTACCATGTTATAAATGACTAGGATCTTACCCTCTCACCTCTTAACTTGTTCAAGGGAAAAAAAAGGCATATTTTTTAAAAGCCGTTTCTCACTGTAAGGGCTCTGTGCCAGGTCATCACAGAACTCTGGAGTAACATGCGCCATGATACAAATCTAGATGAAAAAATATATGGGCAACAGGATAGAGGAATTAAATGCATTGCAAGAACAATGTGGATAAATGCTAGTTCTACAGAAAACGTAGCAGGTGAATTTTCCTTAATTAATGATAAATTAGAACTGAGGACTGAGCCAACATCAGTTGTGAGGTTCCTAAGCATACAATATTTTTTTTTTTTTTAACAAAAAAACCACTAAAAATTTAGTGCTTGTTCTGCTGTTGGTGTGATGAAAGAGTGTGAAATACAGGCATGCAGACTTTAGGATGTCTGTAGGTACTGTTGTGATTTGAACACCCTGGTGCTAGTGTATCAAAATCCCATGGAGCTTTTTAATGGTTCTACATAGTCCATGTCTAGCATCTGTAGTACTTGGCAAATTTAGCACTGGTATATTCCTAGTATGCAGGCTGAGGTTTCAAATTACTGATGAGGCCTTCTGCTTCTTGAAATGTGGTATTAAAAGTACCTTAGAAGTCTGAGCAATATCACCCTTTTTTAAGTTTGTCCATTCATCATAATGTCGTGCAAAGGTTTCTTAGGTAAACTTGATTGACAGACACCCGTCTTTATCCTCTGCATGGCTGGAGGTCAGCACTGGTGGAAGGTAATGCTTTTTTAATTAGCTGCTAGGGCATTATATTTCCTTTGTGTGGATTGCATGTTGCATTCCTGTGAGTCACTATCTGAAGAGAAGGTCTTTGCATTCACTGCTAAGCATAACACAAACAAGTGGAGAAGATTTGTAAAAGATTCATATCGAAGATGTTTATAAAAAGTCTTAGATCTAAGCAACCTCCAGGTTTTCCAGCAGTCACTGTAAGAAAACAAAAACAATAGAATTAAAATGATGACAGAACCAAATCCAAAGACACTCTTTGCAGTCTGCACCGGGAATCACAAAGCCAAAATACTGGCTACAAATTGTGGATGTCATCTCACATCCTTCACAGATATGACTCCTCAGTTAGAATCAAAAGGATCAAAAAATTTCTGTGCAGATAGGGACAAGACATCATCTGTTCAAGATGACAGCAATCTGTAGAATACCTTTGTAACTGGATTTATGTTTGCCTAAAATCACCCTGTGGAAAAAGAGATTGCGACAAGAACTCTAAAAATTTCCAGCAATCTTCTACACACTAGTACAGGTATTTGTTTGAGGGAAACAGAGTACATGTGAATATTTATACAAGACTGTTTCCAATAAGCTTAGAGTAGACTAGGGGTGAAGGGAAATTGCAGAAGAAGTGGAAAGACAGGGTTTCCATGCAGGTTCCACACGGGTGGGCAACAGGTTCTCCATGCTCCTAAAATTTATCTAGAGTCATTTGTCATCCTGCAAAGTAAAAATATGCAAAGTTCTGTTACCAGGACTAAGCTAGGCCTATGACAAAGATTCTTGTGAGACTCCAAAACTCAGGGACTTCCTTAGTAGTAGTCAGTCTGCTGCAGTTTAAGGAGCAGTAGCAGGTCACTAGGGGCACCTAGTATTGAGAATACCCTTCAAAATGGGGTTCACCTGAACCAGTTTACTTAATATATGAATGAATGCAACAGCAACATTTTTGCAAAAATATCCCCTTTCTTTTCTGGTCAGAACTTCCACCTATAAAATGTTATCATAACTAAGTACTTGCTCCTGGAACTAATTCAGTAAAGCTCTCTCTCAAGCAGGGACTCATTTACACTTAGATTATCCCTGCAATTCAGAAAAAGTAGAACAAAATGAGGCCATACATTCTGTGCACATAAACAGTGAGATCTGGCCTTGGTCCAAGTGGTGTTATATCCCATAGCATGTAGAAGTATGTGCATATGTTAGGTGTAAACATTCATAAATATCCTTCAGTCTTCCCTTCAGTAAGCCGGCTCTGTAAGTGTTTTCACTTAAACTAGGGAATTGCTACTTGGAATAACTCTTCCAAAGATAATGTCCCAGTGAGAGGAAGAGGCATAGGCTGGTGATAAATCTTGCTCACACACAAATTGGTCTGTATGTAAAGGAAAGGGCATTGCAGACAGGACTGGAAACACTCTGAACTCTAGCTAGGTCCTGGTGATCTCAGCCAGCTTAGTAGCTACCTTGCAGAGACTAAACAAAAACGTGTAGCAATGTCCGGGATAATCAAATAATGATGCAAATAGGTTATTTTGAATCAAACCTCCAAGGTGTTCAGATAAGTTTGTAAATTGCTCTGTTTCTCTGAGCATATTTGACGTGAATAATGTCGTGTGTTATGTTTCATGTGGGAAGACAAACTTCTGTAAAACATTACAAAGTTTTATCTGAAGTTGAATCTGTTGGCTCACATGTACACACAGAGTCATAATCCTTATTAGTAGAATCTATGTGCAAAATTCAGGGTAAACTTCTCCGTTGTATGTGTATATAATGATGGGAGAGGAAGATACAAGAGGGAGAAATAACATCTATGGATGATTGCTCTATTTTTTAATAATATAGTGATTGTGATTTTCAAAACAAGAATTTATTATTTATGAAAAAGAAAGAAATTAAGAAAACTGTTACTTAATTTTCTATTTCTTTATTTTTAATGAGACATTTTAGAATTTTTAATTTTTTTATGGTTTCAGAAGTTTATTTCATTGATTTTCCTGCTACTTACCTTTCTAACCTGTCTGCTTTTGTACAGTATGATGACAAGTAGTATCTGTCATAGCAGTGGGCACTGATTTCTGGATCTTTAGTTATCCTCAGTGTGTGTGTACAGTGTGCAAAACATGATGTTTTAAATATATAATACACTTTTTGTTTGAAGATGAACATAGACTCCAAGACTGAAGGCAGCATGTTAGTGATAGGGCACTGGACTATTTTTACCTGTTCTTTCTGTAGTGATTCTAATTTGTGAGAGGAGAAAAATAAAAGTTGTCTTTACTTTTCCATCACATTTAATTGGCTTGCGAAAACTGCAGGAGTCTTGCTCAAGTTTTATAAACAAATACACCATTATGTTCCTCATTAGTTTGAAGAATACCTGAGTAAATGGTAGCTGTGAGATACACAATAAGTGCCCCCTCCTTTTTTGCTTATATAATAATCCTAGCATTCAAAAGACTAATCACTACACACTGATCTACAAAGCATCTTATTTCCTTGTCAAATTTCTCTGCTGAGCTTAGCCATGCTTGTCAACTTCCCAGATTCCCCTTTCAATAACTGTTTTATTCTTAGCATCTTGCCAAAATGCATTCCTAAGAGTAAAGTACGGAAGAATGAAGTTTTAATTTATCTCAGTCAAGAAGAGGCTTCTACCCATGCTCATGGGAAAGGTCAGAGGCAATTTTGGTTGCAGGTTCCCTTGAAAGAAGCAAGCATGTACAGCACATTGGGACCCGTTGTCTATAAAGACAGATGACCACCAATGGGGA